>JAVFHW010071878.1:6237-88540 GCA_032159205.1 Eurystomus glaucurus suahelicus | reverse complement strand
CCCACAACCCTTCTCTCTTTGGGAGGTGGTCGGACCTCTGCGCGCCCGACCGCGACATCATCATTTAAAATAAATATATAAACTTTGTTACTATTTTTCCCCAAATAAAGTGTTTCCATGCCATATGTGGGAAGCTAGCAACCTGGAGACCCCAAAAATCAAGACTTCAGCTGAATTTCCTGAAACTGTAGGTATTTGTGAGAGGGCTACAAAGAAAGTACGTGAACTTGTAGGAAACAAACCATTTTTGCTGGGTCTTGTTATGGAGTAGAGGTAGCCACAGGACTGGTAGTTAATCAGAAGGTGGTGACGGAGCTTACATATGAGATGAGACTCACATATGAGATTTTTCTCAGCATTATTGACAAGGTGAAACCTATGGATGTCATCTATCTGGACTTCTGCAAGGCCTTTGACATGGTCCCCCACAACATACTTATCTCTAAGTTGGAGAATTACAGGTTCAATGGGTGAACTGTTCAGTGGATAAGGAACTGGCTGGATGATCACATCCAGAGAGTGATGGTCAAGGGCTCAATGTCCAGATGGAGGAAGGTGATGAGTGGTGTCCCTCAGGGGTCTGTGCTAGGACCAGTGTTGTTTAATATCTTCATTAATGATATTGACAGTGGCATTGAGTACACCCTCAGCAAGTCTGCAGATCATACCAAGCTGGGGGGTGCAGGTGATATGCCTGAGGGACAGCATGCCATCCAGAGGGACCTGGATAGGCTGGAGAGGTGGGCCCAGATGAACCTTATAAGGTTCAACAAAGGCCAAGTGCAGGGTCCTGCACCTGGGCCAGGGCAACCAGCTTTATCAATATAGGCTGGGAGAGGATATACTGGAGAGCAGTCCTTTGGAAAGGGACTTGGGGGTGCTGGTGGATGAAAAACTGGATATGAGCCACCAGTGTGCAATCGCAGCCCAGAAGGCCAATCACATCCTGGGCTGCATCAAAAAAACTGTGGCCAGCAGATCAAGAGAGGTGATTCTGCCCCTCTACTCTGTCCTGGTGAGACCTCACCTGGAATATTGTGTCCAGTTCTGGGGCCTCAGCACAAGAAGGATGTGGACATATTGGAAGGTGTCCAGAGGGAGGGCCACCAAAATGATCAGGGGAAGGGAGCATCTCTCATATGAAGAAAGACAGAGAAAGTTGGGGCTGTTCAGCCTGGAGACCAGAAGGCTCCAGGGAGACCTTATAGTGACCTTCCAGTACCTGAAGGGGGCCTACAGGAAGGCAGGGGAAGGTCTATTTAAAAGAGTTTGTTGTGATAGGACAAGGAGTAATGGTTCTAAGCTAGGAAAGATAGATTTAGGCTGGATATTAGAAAAAAAGTTCTTTAACATGAGGGTGATAGATCACTGGAATGAGCTGCCCAGAGAGGTGGTGGAGGCCCCATCCCTGGACACATTCAAGGTCAGGCTTGATGCGGCTCTGAGCAACCTGACCTAGGTAGAGATGTCCCTACTTCTTGTGATGGTTCAGCCATCATCATTCTACGCTGCCATCAGTTGCCTGATGAAATAGGCCAATGCTGAACTCAGCAACATCACCTCAGAAGTCTTCTTTCAGACAGTCCTGCCATAAGTTCCTGAGGGCCCAGCTCCTCCACTGCCCACTGTGGTGCCAGCATCGCCTGCTGGACACAATGCACAGAGATGGCTCCCTCAGTGGCCCTTCATGTGGAAGAACACCACCATGAGAGCTCAGCTAGATGCAGCCAACCCCCAACAGAAGCCACACCCAACAGAAAGCTCTTCTAACTAATTGGCTCCTGGTTAATATAATCCCAGCCTCATCCACCAGCCCAACCATGACCACCTGGGTGAGGGTGGAGCCACAGAGACACAGGTGGGCCAGGTTCTGCCTCTGGAACATGAAGCCAACAGAAAAACCAAAACATTCTACTAGGTTGTGACTCATCCACAGGTCAACTCCAACTTGAGGCCCACAATTTGGGCCCCAACACTTCACTACTCGAGTAGGGAGGTTGGACCAGATGACCTCTAGAGGTCCTTCCAGCCTAAAACATTCTATGATTCTATGACTATCAGTTGCTGTGCCCCTGTCTGGGTTTGTTAAGATACCAAGAGTTTTCCCTGCTAGTGCCAGACAAGTAACAGCAACTGTAAGGCTGTTCTCAAGCCCATACCTACAAACCCTATCATATAAACATTTCCAATCAATTAATGTTGAAATAGGAAAATTATATGAGTGGTTTTCCTCAGGGATTGATACCAGGACTGGTGTCATTTAACATTTTTGCCAGTGACATGGATTGAGCGGGACCGAGTGCACCCTCAGCAAGTTTGTGGATGACACTAAGCTGTGTGGTCTGGTTGACAGGCTGGAGGGAAGGGATGCCATCCAGAGGGACCTTCAACAAGGCCAAGTGCAAGGTCCTGCACCTGTGTCGTGGCAATCCCAAGCACAAATACAGGCTGGGCAATGAGTGGATTGAGAGCAATCATGATGAGAAAGACTTGGGGTGCTGGTTGATGAAAAGCTCAACGTAAGCCAATAACACATGAGTGCAGCCCAGAAAGACAGTTGTATCCTGGGCAGCATCAAAAGAAGTGCGGCCAAGAGGTTGAAGGAGGTGATTCTGCCCCTCTACTCCACTCTCATGAAGCCCCACCTGGAGTACTGTGTCGTGGTGGTTTAGACCCAGCCGGGACCTGAGCACCATGAGGCTGCTCCTCATTGCCTCCCTACCCCCAGACAGGAAGGGAAGAGGGAGGAAAATACAAAACCCCACGGGCTCAGATAACGATGCAAAAGGAAGAGTAGGAGGAGCAATAGTAACAATAACAGTAATGAGACAATCTACAAAACAAGTGATATAAAGGGTACAGACCGCTAACCGAAACGACCATGACTACCCCTAGCTCCAACTGGTGCTCCTGGTATCATGGGCATGACACCAGCATGGTATCAAAATTGGCTGGTTCAGGTGGTTCTGGCTGTGGCCCCCTCCCAACTTCAGGTGAAAATTAACCCTATCCTAGCTGAATCAGGACATGTGTCCAGCTCTGGAGACCCCAATACAAGAAGGACATAGATCTTGGATTGGGTCCACAGGAGGGCCACGAAGATGGTCAAGGGGCTGGAAGACCTCTGCTACGTGGACAGGATGAGAGAGCTGGTGTTGTTCAGCCTGGAGAAGAGAAGACTCCAGGGAGACGTCATTGCAAGCTTCCAGTATCTGAAGGGGGCCTACAAGAAGGCTGGGAAAGGACTTTTAACAAGGGCTTGTAGTGATAGGACAAGGGAAGAGGATAGATTTTGGTTAGAAATTAGAAATAAGTTTTTCAGTGTGAGAGTGGTGAGACACTGAAACAGGTTGCCCAGGGATGTTGTGGATGCCCCAACACTGGATGGTTCAAGGTGAGGATGGGTGGAGTTTTGAGCAACCTGGTCTAGTGCGAGATGTTCCTGTTCACGGCAGGAGGGTTGGATCTAGATGATCTTTAAGGTCCCTTCCAACCCAGACCATGCTATGAGTCTATGAAATTATGCTTGCTTTTATACATAATACCAAAAAAACTACAGGGGGAGAAAATTTCATGTGGAAATAACAAGCAGGATAACAAAGGAAACATTCTTGTTTTAGGAGGAAGCCCTTTTACTTCATCCATGAATAGAAAAACACTTTATATTCTTTTTCATTGGAACATTATTGTTCATTGTTTTGAAATTAGTAGGTTCAGGAGGTATGCCATGGTCTAGATTACTAAATGATGGAAGGTGTAATCAAGTAATTCAGCTAGCAACACGATTAGTAGAATGAGAAATGTTTGTTTAGACTGCAATTTATGATTGTTTGACTTGTTATTTTACACTCGGGAAGGAGCTTAAATGTTTAATTCTACAGCTTTTCTAAGATTATACTAAGCAAACTGTAAAGCATAAGGCAACTTTCTCTGGTTTATACTAGCATTTTTTAATTAAATGTTTCTTCATTGCAAACTGAAATTTAAAACCAAAAATCAACAGCATGAGATTTTAACTGCACAATATTCCTTTTGAGTTGGAGACAAAAGCTCTCATTGGTTTCACTGGAGGAAGATCATGTCTTTCTTTTTTACCTAAAGTCTGGTTTAATTTGTTGAGTTTTTCTGCCTGAATTTGGGGTCTAGTTGCTTAGCTAAGCTTTTCCAGATAGTAACGAATTATCTTCACAAAATTGTTGTCAGGGAGAAGATTATTTATTTGCATTTCATAGGTTGGAACAAGGCACATCAGAAACAGTAAATATCTTTGTGGATCTGGTCTTGTGTTCAGTGGTGTGTGAATGACACCTCCTGTACCCATGCCACAGAACTGCAGTTCTCTCTTGACATTCTATCAGCACATTTATCCATACTCTAACAGAAGGAATAGAGTTCAATGAAAATTTAAATACAGGGGACCAAATTGGTACTGGACTTGCTTTGTATTGTGTTGTATTTTGCAAACTGAAATGAAGTCTGCTTACAGGGCCCACTTTCAGCATATCATCTCTAATGGCAGGATAATGACCTCCTTTTCCCATCACAGGGTGCCTTTTTATTATCCCTTTCATTTGCTATCTTGGTTTCCGCAGGCCAACCCAGAATTCTGTCAAAAAGAAGAATAAGACAGTAGCTGAGTATCTGCATGTAATATTTTTATGGGCAACCAAGGGTCCCTGCAAATGATTTTTTTGCAGAATACGAACTTGAAAGTGTAGCTGAAAACAGTGAGAGCATGTCTAGGACTTCCTGTAACACCTGTACATACAGGCATTTCTGCATGCCTACAGCCATTACATCTACTTTACTTATATTTGATTGCATGTGAAGCATGCATTCAGTAAAAACCTTACTAGATTGAATTTTGAAGCTACTTGTCATATCCATTTTTTTGTCAAACAAGAATATAGAATGCATAAAATATAGACACCATAGAATGAAAATGTTGCTCTTTGTTTTACTTGGAACTCTTATATACCTGCTTTATTAAAAACATAGCCGTAAAAATTCAAACTAAGTGAAATAATTCATGCAAACAAAGCCCAAGCCAGAGACAATAATTTAGAAGCAATAGACTTTTTCATTAGTATTCTAGGAGCTGAAATGGGAAATACTGACTCATTACCCAGAAACATGAGCCTAATTCTAACCACACTCTTAGCCTTATTCTGCAGACTCACCAGTTAAGCTGAGTTTCAGATAGGCAGCTAAATGTCTAGGCACTGCTTTGGGTTTGTATTGTTTTATTCAACCTGATAGGAGCTGAGAGCCGATTTGAGATTGGACTTCTCCTGAATGTGAACCTTGACCTCCGGACTTTGTAAATCCTGAATTTCCAAAAAGCTTCCTCCTAGTCATGAACTTTGTAGTTCTACCACCCATCAATGTAAAATGTTTGCATCATTATTTCTAGATGAATTATTAACTTGTGAAAAAGTAATAGGAAAAAAAAAGCTTAAGAGATTTCAGCAGAAAAGCAGTAACTTAGATCCCTCTAGAGGCCATCTGTGTAATATTTGGTAGGGAAAAAAAATTCAAACTTGCCTCCCAATTCTCTGTCTACAAATAAAGGAAGCTTATCTATCTCATGCTGTTGTTTATTATCTTGCCATGCTTCTGTTGGATGGTGAAAGCTGCATAATTATTAGTCTTTCTCCCTCTTAAACCAGTTAATGGTTAGAACTGTGTAATGCAGCAGAAGTTTCTGTATGCATTAATTCAGTCTTAAATTAATTCCTATATGCATGTCTCCTTGAAGATTGTTTTTACAAAGTGAGTGTTTTATGCCAAACATTGATCAAGGCACTAGAAATATAGGTTTCCATTTGTAATACTATTTTCAAGGGGAGCCAATTAACAGGCCAGAAAAAAAGGGATGCTACCACTTCCCTATCTGTGTGCATTTTAAGCAAATGCCTGTGTGGGCCTGATCCTGTTCTCAAGTATAGTGACATTACTCCTAAGTATGTGTGAAAAGTGAAAACTTAAAGATAAAAGACAAGACAGTCCATTGTGATGGTGGAAAACTGCATGCAATTAGCTGAAGCGTGAGTAGTTTGGTAAGGAACAATGCTCAACACAGCAAGAGTAAGAGCAGGGTTTCGTAAACTCTTCACATTGCTTCTGGGATAAAAACCATCAAAGCTCAAATATAAGAGACCACCTAAGTTATGATTAAATTAATGCATATTGAACACTGTCTATGATAAATTTTCTACATTAAATGCTTCCTGAGCCTGAGAGCAGTATTCCAATGGCTCATAGAGGTAACAGTGGTTTATCAGCAGTCTCTGTGACACAGCAGACTGTGAATGCAGTGTATGAAGTGCTAGCCATGTGTCACAATCTGTCCTTCATTGATTGATTGAAAAACCTTGCCACAAGAAAAACCAAATCAATTTAGACAGCTAATTGAAAAAATCAGAATGTTTTCATAATGATCTTGGTAAAATTCATTGAATTAACTTTGCTGCCAGTTACGTATGCACTTGTGTAATTTGAGTCGATCATATGTAAATAGTTTATGATTAATGCCCTTCAGAATATTTTTGGTTCATCTCCTGTCCTTATTCTGTCTCTCCTGAACACTGATGACTCTTATCTCCTTCCTAGCAGTGTTATAGTCCTCTGTCACTGTGTTATTCCACAGCATCCTCCCAGGTATTCGAAAATAAATTTTAGGTTTTTTAATGAAATGGATATGAAGATTGGTATACTTACTTCTGGCATAGAGCAAAAATAGGATTTGATCATTCATTACATGCAAAATATCCTGTTGTACACACGAAATGTAATTTCATACACATGAAATGTAATTTCATCCACATGAGTGAACACTGATGAGGTACTTTGGAAGTGCTGGATAAAATTACTGGCCATATTCAACTTTGCTGTAAAGGTGAAAAGAATAGTGTTATAATGAAAAATAAAGATGTGGGAGAATAATCATAAAGGCAATTTGCAAAACAATTTACAAAGAGCAACATCTTTTTGTGCAGCAATATGCTGCCTTGGAAAGATCTGTAACTTGTATGTATCGTGCACTACAATATGCCAAAATATAGGCAAATTATGCATAATCTGCATTAATTTTCTGGCCACAAAATGTCAATATACCAGGGTTCTAGGTATCTAGGGTTCACAGAAAGTACTGGTAGTGTCAAAGTCTTACTCTTTGTTTTTTACTGAAGCTGAGCCAAGACAATTGATGGCAGGGGAAAGACTCCAGTGGGCTTTGTATGATTCTTCACTCTGTGCCACCACTTTACCTAAGTGCCACTTTACATTTTGTCCATGTACTTGTTCATGGTAGAATTTTCATTTCAAACAAGGATGTGAGCTGTCACTGCATATTTTTAAGCACTGTAATTCTTTTATTCTGGGTTGATCAACTGGGTAATTGATTTGTCGCTGCTTACTTTTGGCTCAGTAATTAAGTGGGAAGCAATAACTCAGGGGCTGTATCTGCCAGAAAGTGGAGCTCTTTGCTAGCCTAGGGAGGGAGGTATGTCCTCACAAGGAGCCTTTCTTTTTCTTCTCCAAACTTAAACTACTGGAGAGTTGATTTTCATAGGCCCTTTTGGAACTCCTACATTACGTTCCGGTTCTGTTGATTTATAAAACAAGAAGATGATGGCTAAAATCAAGCAAATTATAAATAATTTTATTTCTATGGAGTTTTTATTGCTTTTCTCTTTGACAGCCAGCTGTTGTGTTCATCCTTTTGTCCCTTAAAAGAAAGAGGCTATTTTAACATTTTATTTTTATTTTATGTTTTTTCAAGAAATATATCCTGGTATTTTTAGCAAACGTTACGCAGTTTGCTATACCAGGGATATGGGGGGTGGAGGGGACGGTCTTCCTATGCTTTTCGCACTATGGGCTCTTTGCCCACTGACGAAAGTTTATAGTAATGGTTGCTTAGAGCAGAATGTCAACCCAGTTGTGCCATGATATACTTCATGGTTTTATAAATGGTTTAAAGTGTAGGACAGTGAAGGTTATGTTTTCATAAGAACTGCACTTCCAATAATCAATTTTATTTTAAATTTTTCTTCTTTTCTACCCCAAGCTGTCTTGATAAGGAAGGATTTTTAATGAAAACATAATTTTCCAGTCACATAAAGAGAAGCACAGATAAAATTATATTCAATCAAAATGAGATATCAGTATTAGTTTTCTAACTTAAATTCTCAAATGAATCTTTAATGAAATCCAGATTGAACATAGCATTTGCTTGCTAATGCTGGAAGTATGCTTCTTTATGTACTTTATTAATGTTGGAGACTCATTTATTTATGCTGGTATGTGGTTTACTTGGTATGTTCATCTGTGTATACTGGCCAGGTTGTATCCTAATTATTGTATATATACATTGGTTAACATTAAGTCAGCCAGCTTTCTGAAGGTAGTTCATTTTGTGTATAATCTGCACTCTGTAATGCTCGTGTTTGTTCTCTCAGAGCTCACCAGCTTTCTTACTCGCCCATGGTCAAAATGGGTATTGCTATCCTTATTCCTGAAAGAAGTGCAAGAATATCTGGGCAGGAAAAATATGTTACTTTAGGTACGTAACTATGACTTGGTAAGACAGAAAGAGGAAGATGCATCTTCTTCTTACACAACCTTGAGCACTTGACAGGGAATCTGCTCTTTTCTCCAGTTGTATTGAGGTTGAGTTAAGCAGAGAGAATTCACCACACCTTGGAGATGACTTCTGTTAACTCCATGGCTTTGAACTGAAGCTTTCAGGTAAGGAAGACTGGATTGCTGAAAAGGTTTCAAACAGTTAACCCCTTTTTCTTAGTACTTCCAAGAAATATCAATTCATACATTAATGTTATTGATATTAGTAAAAAGAAAAGTCCAAGGAAGTAGAGCATACATCCTCTGTGTGTGACTGTGAGATGGATTAAGTGAATTGCCACATGGTGAAGTTAGAAACTGTATCCAGCTCTCTCATTCCCAAATCCTACTCCATGAGGCCTCTCACTTTTGCTCCCTTTGAAATTATTGATGTTATGAGCCATCCTCCTTTTTCCTCTTCTTTCATTGCCAGGAGAGTGTTCCCTGGAAATACTTCATAACCTTGCATACTTGGCCAGCTCTTTATAGCCCTGGGAGACAGATTCAAGCAGAGGTTTGAAGGAGATCTGCTTAGAGTAATATCTCCAACTCTTTAAGTAAGTAAGGAAAATTCAAACAACAAAGTAAGAGAAAATGGAAATAAAGTGGTCTTGTAAACTAGTGGCATATGACTATGACAGTGTTTGCAAGCTGCCTGTTGCTTGTAGGATTAGTTTTCTACTCTCCAGAACTTTCTAAACTATAACAAAGTGTGCATATTCCAGCTTCCAGCTTTTCCTCCCCTGTCCCAGAATCTCTTAAAGCTTAACCTGAGTTTGCTCAGCAGCTTTTGGGAAAAGACGCTGCCTCCTCTCTTCCTCCCCACCCCACAGATTTCTGAAAGAAATACAGTATGTAATAAAGAATGCAAAAATTAAATAACCACAATTTTCCCCCTGTAGAGGCCATCTCTCAAGTGGGAAGGTAGAGAGGCTCGGTATATCTAAAGAAAAAGATGCTCCCTAAACACACAATGAAAAGAGCTCTTTATAGCTATAGGGAAAGTATGAAATGAAGGGGAAACAGTCTTCACAAGACAAGAGTGGTTCATGCCAGCTTTCCACAGTACTTTTAGTCCCTGTAACCTATTGTGTTTCCCAGTCTTCAGAAACCAAAGCTCATCTGTGTTTTCTCTGAGGTCTTCAAGGGGCTGATTGTTTTTCAAAGTACAAAGCCTACTTCATTTAGCTTTTAGGGGCTTTCAATGGTGCTGTGAAGTCCCTCATATATTCAGAAAAGTCCATCTGTATATCTCTGCAGGATCACATTATTTTATTACTGCACAGTGAGATGGCATTTCAGATCATTCAGATGCAAATCTGGCTTTTGCTCCACATAAGAATAAGGTCTCCCATAAACTGTAGCTCACTCTAGAAAAATACTCAGGGACTGCTGCCTCTCACAAAGCAAGGAAGGCAATGAATATTTTCACTCAATCAAAACAAAACCAATCAAACAAAACCCCCTTCCCTGAAATCCCACCATATCAGTGCAATAAGGCTCAAGGCTTCAGTAACTTATAACTCTCTCTATAGTGTGTAACTGTCAGAGGATTTATTACTTAATGCTAAAGAGTGCTTGACTACACACTATCAACTTCATAACACACCAGCACTTGTCTCAGAGCATTACAGTGACATTACATCAGCCTACATAGCTAACTGTGATTTATTAGACTGCAAAACAAAAGCAATGTAAAACATGGAATGGATACTGGGAGGGGAAGAACTGTCAGACGCTGATCTCATGTATTTCCTTAAGAGAGGATGCAGCCGTTCTGTCCAAATCAAGGTCCCTGTATATTCTCTGCTTTATATTCAGAAATACTATCTAAAGCAGGTTGGATTTTATAACTGTGTGTTAAAATTCGTTGTCAGTTTACATGAACATTGAAGGAGGTGTCAAAACTCTTTAAACTCATGGTAAGGACAAACTGGCAAACCACATACATGCCCATAAGTTCAAATATGGAGAAGAGTAACATTAACTTCAATGGAACAGTGCAAGGACTGCAAACTGCAGAAGTGCTTAAACGCTCTGATGGATCATTGCTTCCTTCTGTCCTGTTTTGCATCAGACCAGTAGAGCTGAACTGAACAGGAAAGACAGGGTAATGTAACCATAGTTCATAGGCAGCCAGTGCACATATAACTTTCTCAGACAACCTCTCCTTTGACTTGAGTCATGTTGGCAGCTTAAATTAAGTAGACAGATTATTTTATACCTTTTTGTCCCTGTTCTGCAATCAGACCTGGAGAGAGTCTCTCAAAAAAAAAAATAACCAAATCACTGGAGCCATTTTGAGTCACTGTTGCTGCAGGAGAGACAGTAAGTGCTGTGGTACAGAAAGCTGCTCTCTGAGTAATCAGGTGCTGAAAAGGGACTGATCCTGAAAGTCCTGATTGGCATTAGCATTCATCACCAAAATGCCTGCTTATAACTAGCTTCCAATTTTACAGGCTTATGAAGTACACACCTTACAATAGCCCATTCCACAGGGCAAAGATACACCTCAGGTGAAGTTTAAAGGCAGCAATGAATTATTTTGTCAACTCTCTCGTGTTGCTATGTAAACAATGGAAAAGTTGATTAAATACATTTTTTTGGTAAGTATTTTGATGTTTAATCATTATTTTTACAGGTTAGGCTATTATTCTCCGGATACTCTCAGGTGCACTATCTGGGTGTGCTGCAATTGCTATCAACTAAGAAAAAAATTAATTACCAAGTATGCCTTCTTTACACCATACAAACCAAGGCAGTAAAAGTAATTTGGGTCAACTTTGGTTGCCTTTCCAATAATTTTCATGTAGGCGTCCTGAGCAAGGCTTTATTTCTGAATCCTTCATGAAAAGCAAACCCAAGAAAACAGTAGGTTATATCAGAGTTAAATCACAAGGGAAAATGTAAGAGTTGAAGAATTCCTATAAGCTTCCCAAGAATACAGTGGATTTATAAAGAGGAAGATTGACCTCAAATACAGCCAAATAAAACTATTAAAGAGATATGATATTTTGAGATATGCACGTTTTGAGAGTTCTGCTGTTTCTTTAAACAGTGGTTATGAAAAAAACACGTTCATAATAGACAGTGTGAGATCTACCAATACACTCAACAAAAGCAATTTTGTGTCTGTTGCAGAGATAGGACCAAGCCTGACATTTAAATGAACGCCCACAGCAGTAGATTGAAGAGAGAAGGTAGATAGCTGTATCCATTGCCAGCTATCTTCCTTCTGATCTGTCAGAGCAGTCAGAGTTGGAAAAAAAAGAGGAGAGATTTTCTTCTTTTGGAATAGAGAGGACTAACAAATGAGCTCTTTTTTGCCTTGTTAAAATTAGGGATGCTATATCATCATTTAATTATCACCCTCCATTTTTATTTCCAGCCCTATTGCAATACTTTAAGAATAGTAAGAATAAGCAGTGTAAAAGTTCAAGTGAAATAAAAGGCCATCCTGTAGAAATATATATTAAAAATAGGTCAATAGCCTATGCCATAAAGCTTCTTTTATGCTGTTCTGGTAGTGGTAACGGTTATTAAAGACCCAGAAAGAGTCCCAAAGTTTATCCTTTTGAAAAAGAAGACACCATCACTGGGTTGGCATTCCTCCACAGAATAGCGTAGAAAGCAGGGGTGAAGTTCAGCAGGATTGAATTTCTTCAAAAAATAATGGAGCATGGAAAGAAGAGGAGGAGAGCAGCAACTTTCAAACCATTCAGGGGAAAGCTTGCCCAAAATGCTCCAGGACCACTGGAGGGCTGTGGCATAAGGCAGCCTGTGCACACCTGCACTGGCAGCTCTGGCCCAGTTGCCTCCTCTGCCAGGGCTGTGGGAACTACAGTCCTTCAGCACTGGTGAACTTCCACTACCAGCAAGTACTTTGTTGCTGACAGAGACATTTCCTTTGGGACTTTTATATTGATATTAAAGCTTTTTGCACCTTTCATCTCAGCTTGCAGAGCTGCGATGAATTCATAGCTCAGATTCTAAACTACCTAAGCCACTGAAAAAATATCCATTCTTTTAAGCAATTTTAGTGCATCTCTCTAGAGTGCTTATGTTGCCAGGGTGATCATGCAGTAGAGTGGAGAGCAGGGAAACACTGGCTCTCTGCTTTGGGGCAGGCGGCCTGCAAAATTGCTCTTACTTCATTTGCCCCCTTCCAAAACAGATCTTGTTTTAGAGTTAGGGGGTCTTTGACTCTCTAGAATAAGAGTCTGTCTCAATGTGAACTACAGAAATTTCAGTCATTACAGACCTGAGGCTGCAAACCTGCTTAGATAGAAATTAAAACATATTTTGCATTTTATTTCCCTGTGTACTGAATAGGAAAATTAGAGGGCATGTCTGAAGAGATTGAGCTTCTTAGGAAAGGTGCTGCCCAGTTCCCAATAGGACTGAAATCTGGATTCATGGGCAGCAACTAGTAATGTAAGGAATCCTTTTACATGTGCTGTTGGTTGATTTCTATAGTACACCTGCAGAGACATAGTAAAACCAAGGTTTTTTGTAGAAGTCCAGATCCACTGCACAAGAGTTACCTCTCTGACTGGTATATCATTTATCAGAAATCCCATATATGCAGTATGGGAAAGTGTCACTGGGTTAGATGGAAGGGCTAAAACCACATTAGTCCCCTGGTAAATTCGCTCTGAAAACAGTAAGGGCTAATCTGAACTATTGAGCTCACTACAATAGTCCCCTGGGCAGACTAGATTTACAGTGCCTCCAACCAGTGCAAATACAGATCATCACTGCTGCCTTGGGGGGTTCACTGAGGCTCAGCTCTGGTTGCTCAGTTTGCAGAGTGGTGGCATGTTTGAATCCTTCGTTTCAGTTACAGCCAGAAGTTTTTCATCTGAGTTGTACTTATTTTCTTCTCTGAACTTTATTGACATTGAAATTTTAATGGTTAATAGCCTATATTTTCATCCAAGAATGAGTAAAGGATTCTGATGCTGTGAAACCTGAGCTGTAATCTAAACAGAGCTTGATTTCAAGCATCAGAATAAATAGCTTTGTGCATCTGAGCTTACCCCATGATCCTTTCCCTCCTGACAATTCAGTGTCAAATCCATCCTCTCTTCCACATTGACCAGAAAGCCTTTGAATTATGTATTGCAAAGCACACCAACACTGTACACATTTATGAAACAGCTTGAAGATAGCAATGACTTTGCTAGAACTATGAACTTTCAAAAATCATTGAATAACTGTTGATGGCAAATGTACTGTGCTGAAAACAACTTAGGACCTTGGACTAAGGCAAGATTTTGGCCACTGTCACCAACAGGACCAGGGAACAATGATGTCTCTGGGGACCAGCCTACACCTGCTCACCCAGCCATGGAGCTCTCCTGGCACAGATTCAGCCTGAAGTTCCTGCTTTAAACAGTCCCTGCTAAACAAATTGACCTCTCCTATCAGCAGGATCTGTCCTCTTGTTACAAGACAAGGAGAAAAACATTGTGACTCACTCTGGGCTGGGGGTCCTGGCTTGCCTTTGTATAGTCATTGCTGTTGCAAAAGCCAACTCTTACTCGTGCTACATAAATTTTCAGACTACATTAGCAGCTGTATGATGCCTTGCCACTCTCACTGCTGAGCAAAGGTTATTGCATCCAGTGGTAAATCAAGGGGTGCTTTACACTGGAAAAACAATATTTTGCATAACAACTTTCTTGAACCCTCCTAAGTCAGTCTCCAGCCTGTTTGTGGGACAGAGCCATGCTGTGCTACTCCTCATGGTGAAACCACATAAACATATAATGAAGGAAAATGGGGAACAGGCTTACACAGAATTCAGATTTCTGATTCTGAGGCCTTTATCCAGTCAGGGGAAAAATTGCTGTTGTTTTTTGAGCAGTGTGTAAAATAAATCTGAGAGTTTATTTACAGCTAAAGAAAATACAGAGTGCAATGGGGAAAGTGTAGATCTTCCCATGCTGACTCTCTTTGCTTACTCAGAAAGAGTCTGTCTGCTTTGATGTGCTTCCATCTTTGCTTTGTTACTCAGCAGGGACGATATTTTTTCCACGTTTTATTTTTTTAAGGTGAGAGCTGTTCTGTGCTACCTAAAGGAAATGGAAGCTAATGCGGGATAAATTTTTTTCTAACTAATCTTTTTATCTGACTATTCTTTTCATTAAAATCTTTGTCCAAGAGTCAAATATAAATATGAAGCACTTACTTCAATGCTGATGATTGAAGCTGCTAAACCAGTGGATGTTCTAATGACACATTAATATCATATTCTGGTTTCAATCTCTGAATACATGAGCTTTTTTTTCCCCAACACTAAATGGGTGTAGTTGGCCAATGGAAGAAGTTTTGTCCTGCAGCTGCTATTGTTGCCAGTTTTTTATGTAGTAAAGGTATGTGATTCCAGTAGTGCTGTAAACTTCATCACTTCTGAAAGCATTTCTGCACATGCTGGACTGTAAAGTGACACTTGCCAGGTGGTTTCTGTG
This sequence comes from Eurystomus glaucurus suahelicus, assembly GCA_032159205.1. Taxonomy (NCBI): domain Eukaryota; kingdom Metazoa; phylum Chordata; class Aves; order Coraciiformes; family Coraciidae; genus Eurystomus; species Eurystomus glaucurus. The sequence continues at coordinate 73,442 of JAVFHW010071878.1, read as the reverse complement.
CTCAAGTACTGCTACGCCTATTGTTGTAACTTTTCCTAATTGTAAGTGCTGTTGGTCCAGGGCCTGAGTCTTCCCCTTATTTTCACAATTCACATGTTGTACTATCTCCTTACAAGTAAATTTAGTTACACTCCTATCACTGTCATGGAAGTACTAACACAGAAGGAGTCTCTGCATAATTAAGGCATCTGTGGTGGCAGCCAAGAAGTGTGAAATTTCTGTAGTCTGCGCTGGAATTACACCTATTCACAGTGCTCTGGGTGAGGTAGAGAGGAATTTCACAGTGGTTTATATTGCCTGTGATTTCAGGCAAAAAAAATCTTACATTGTCAGACACATTACCTCTTATTTATTGTATTATTCCCTTCAGTTTATGTAAACAAAATATTTTACCGCGTAAAAATTGCTGGAAAAATATTAAGCGAAAGTTGATTCATTTGCAGGCAAACTTAGGCTCTTAAAAATTTAAAGGCAAGTTTGTTTAAAATGCCAAAATGTTTTAAATGTGCTGTTTTAGAAGTGCCACAGGTCCTTGGAAATATCCTTCCATAGAATGTTTAATTTAACAGCTGATAATAGGATTCAGGCTCTTCAGGCTGAGAGCTTTCAGTTTATTCAGCTTATCTAGATAGGGCAGGGACACAGAAGGTAATTGAATAAACAATAGTCTAATTTAATTAATTTTTCAGTCTTGCAGTATAGTTCATTTGTATATGTGAATGATAAGTTCTCGACACATGCTCATTTGTTATGCTGGTTCAGGCATCATCATTTTATGCAACCATGTTACCTGATCACACAGGCCAACATTGAACTCAGCAACACTCTCTCAGAAGTCTTATTTCAGACAGTCCTGCCATAGGTTTCTGTGGGTCCAGCTGTGGTGTCAGCATCGCCTGCTGGACACAACAGACAAAGATGGCTCCCTCAGTGGCCCTTCACATGGAAGAACACTACCAAGAGAGCTCAGCAAGATGAAGCCAGCCCCAACAGAAGGCACACCCAACAGGAAACTCTTCCAACTGATCAACTCCTGGTTGAAATAGCCTTGGCCTTGCCCACCACCCCAACCATGACCACCTAGGCAAGGGCGAAGCCACAGAGACACAGGTGAGCCGGGTTCTGCCTCTGAAACATGAAGCCAAAAGGAAAAACAAAGTGTTCTGCTGGACTGTGACTCATTCACGGGTCAACTCCAACTTGAGGCCCACAGCTCAGGCCCCAGCGCTTCATCGTTTCAGACCATAAAGCAGTGTTCCACTAGAGGGACAAAAAATGGCTTTTCAGTCCCCATTTGTGTTTTACTTCTGAAAAAGTGCTATAAATCTTCTATCTTTCTTGTAAATAATAAAGACATTTTATGGTGCTTGTTGGAAAGTAGAAATGTTATGGCCTCTGTTTAACAATAGTTTGTCTTTTATTTCAGCAGAAACTAGATCCTTTCCTGAGGGAAGGCAGCCTGGATGTCCAGACCCGGTTTCCATTGCACTTTCATCAGCTCCCCAGGATCGTGGGCTTGCTGGCAAACCCATCTAGCTGTAGAGGCTGATGCCTGGCTATATGTGTACTCACTAACAGGCATTGCTTGGGTTGGCAGGGTCAGATGAAGCACTGCAGAAACATGGCCAGCTTTGTTTGCAATTCTACCTCTGAACAACAAGGAAGATGTCTGAGCACACAGAATTTGGCCATTCCTGCTTCTAATATGTAGTTTCAAGCTTTGAGGTTGTGCTTTTGGCTTGGTTTTTTGCTTGTTTGTTTGGATTCTTTCTACTGAAGCAAACAGAGCATTTGTGAAGTGCAGATACATTTTGAAAAACCACAACAAAATGAAAGAAAATCACAATAATTACAAAGACTGTGTAAAGTTCAAAGATAGAATTGGTCAAAATCATCACCCAAACTTGCTCTGTAGTTTTCCTATGGTGCGTCACAGCTTGTCAGACCTTTGCTGGGCACTGCTAGTCCTGTTTGCTTGATTGTCTTTCTCCATGTCTCAGTCTTTTTTTAGATGTCCTGAGCCCACAGCTGCATGAAAAAATTACATACAGAAAAACTTGAAGACTTCATATTAAACATAAGGTTGGTTTTGATCCGCTGTTAGGCTGAAGTAATCAGAGTGAGAGCTTAAAACCTCTAATTTTTCTCAGATTTGTCTTACAGTGTCATTTTTAGGATCCCGATATTTTTACCAATTTAAATTTGTTCTTTGACAATGATTCCAGGAAAAAAGGCGAGCATGAAATTATTTAGAAACTATAGTTCCTGTACTGCTGACACAGGTGATGTGACTGGAGGATCATAGAAGTAATTTAGCGGCTAGTACAAAAAGATCTACATAGGAATGTTCGGGTCTTGATACATGGGATTTGGGTTGTGATTGAAGTGGCTAGTGCTTGCACAATAAACTCATGACAAGATAACATTATATTTACATTGCCCTTTATGTTTTTCAATTCCATTCATAAGGAATTACAGTGAAGATCTAATTGCAAGAAAAATTTGGATAAGTGTTTATTGAAATAAGAAAAGCATCAGCAAAAATTTTATCATTCTGACCGGACCAAACATATGTCAGAAAGTCACAGGTTATATAAATTACCTCATCTACTAGCATCTGAAGATTGTGTGGATTGAAAACAAGCAATTCAATGTCTTTTGCAAAGAATTAGAATGGTAATGAATGTAGAAACTCCTAAGCAAGTTTAAATCTCCAAGGTGTTTTCTGGCTTGCACCATTCTGAACAATAATCAACTAATACAGCAACTAATCTCTTTCTATAGTAAGATCTGCACAAGAGAAAAGTAATGGAAGAGACCTCTCACCTCCCACCAGAGGCAGAAACCTTGGGAAAGAGTGAGCACAAGGAGATGTCCACACATATACAGCAGCAGCCAGAAGCTGGGAAAGAAGAAAATGTTGGCACAAAGAATATAAGCCAGACTGAAGACTCAGCAAGCAAGAGGTTAAAAGCAAAAAAACAAACTCCCCACCTACCTGGTATGAAACTGGAAGGGGAAGTTATTGAAGTGATGGCTGGCTCTCTGATCATAAGGCTGTTTGTCCTCTCCACTCTGTGTTCACTGGAAAAGCCTCTGGTGTTTGATGTAGAGGCTTTTACTTATTTCTGGAATGTCCATTGTGCTAATAGAGTTCTCTCTAGCCCAATGCAGTAAAAAATTTATTATTTAAAAAAAAAATCAAAACATAAAATCAAGAAACAACTAAAATCCACAACAGGATTTAGAAATAAAACTAAATAACTTTATAGTAGCAGACTGGCTGTTAACCTTTCCTGTACATACTGATTTGTTTTTTGGAATATGGCACTAAGCTCTAGATTTATTTATGAACGCTCTGAGAAATCTACTTTCCCTTTGTTACAAAACACAAGATCCCACAAGCCTCTAATCTTCTTTCTTTTCACTTTATACCTTAGCTTGGAAGATTTTTTTCTCCTGCCTCCTCTGCATTATATTCCTTGGCTTTTTACTGAAGTACAACTTCTATGTGCCAAATCCTTTTCACATAATGTGACTAAATCCATATGTCCAATTCATACAATTGAACACAAAACTCTGGTAGATGATCTCTCAAAATCTGGCTACCACTTTAGTATTTTTCATCCCATGCAGTTTTTTAACAGAATTTTGTGCATACTTTAACTCTGGCAATTGGAAATAAAAGCACCTCTTTCCTGGTATAGATTTCAAACAATTGCATAAAGACTTGGTTCTCAACTTTTTCGTTCAAAGCACAATGACCTGGAAATTAGCTTTTCTGTTTTCCTAGTTCTTCCTGTTTTCCAAAGACAAACTAAGGATTTGAAGACATTTCTTTAAAAAAGTATGGAAACTTGAACACTTAATGATCTTTCGTCTTGTTCCAATTTCTTTGAAGCACAGATTGGATCAGAAGCTTGTACTTGGTTGCAGAGGCTGTTCTGCCTCTTACTTGGTGAGCTACATGAGACTGCTGAAGAAGTGAATGCAGAGGCTTGTGTTTGTCCATCACATTTCGCAGCAGCTCACCTTCTGAATCAAAATTTACTCTGCCAGTTTTCTGCTTTTGGTTTAGACAGAAAAAAAAGCACAACAGTATTCAAACTTCTGCAACAGTGAAAGTTTATTCAATTTATCTGAAGACTACCATTTTGATTTGTATGCCTGTGAAATCCAGCTATATTTTCATCCATCTCTGTTCTGTGACCAAATACTGTAAGTTAAGAAAATCAAACATGAAAAGGGACACACACAATGTACTTCCACTGCACCAAGCCTGAGAAAAATATCAAGCTGTAAAAACTGAGCTACCAAAAGAAGTTGTGGGGAACTATGAGTGTTTCTAAAGATATTTAGAGATAATATGTGTTTATATAGTAAATTAATTTCAAACAAAAGCAATGTATCTTACATAACACAAATGAATTACAGAAACAAGAACAGGATGTTCAAAAATTCTTACCTATTTAAAAGCTGCACTAGGCACTTTCTATTTTGGGACAAGATTTAATTGCGTTCTGTAAAAGGCATTGGCAGGACAGTCGTTTTCTCACCAGCAGGTAACAATGATTTCGAAAAATATGTTTTCTTCAATGTAGCTGTAGGAACTGTTGCTACTTAGAAACTAGCATAGTTATTAATCAAAACAAACTGTTATATAAAGCAATAATTTTAGCAGACAAGCACTTAGAGTTTGCCTAAAGCAGATGATCAGAATATATTATGCAGTTCTTGGTTCATTGTCTCCATAAAAACTTGGAAGGATACACATCTGGTCTAGTAAATTTTTTTCTTTTTTTTTCCAGGCACAGATATAATGTTCTACTCAAGTTTTTTTTTTTTTTTTTTTTTTTTAATATTTGTGTTTCCTGCAACATTTTTACCTTATTGGTGTTCAGCTTATTACTGCGATAGATCAAACACACACAGTGTCCACTGTGATTACATTGAAGATGCTGAAAAGGAGCGAATACTGACGGAAAGCTTCACTGGGAGTGTTATTACCAGTAGGTATGTTGCTGGTAGTAACCATGGAAATGATGGATGATTTGAAGTAGTCTAAGGGTAAGTAATAGGATCAAAGGAAGCAGAGGGAAATTTGTGCTGATCCTTAGGGAAAAATATACTCTTCATGTTGCATCCTGTTAAATTCCATAAAAGGTCACTAGGAAAGAGGTAGGTGCTTGGAGTCATTTAAAACTGGTTTGGATGAAGCAATTTAAAATTCTTTTGCAGGAAGCTGTTTTGGCAGGAGCAGAGACTTTTGTGATCCTAGATTAATCTCAACATTAATTGCAGATGCTACAATTCCACAGGCTTTGCTGAGCACTGGTAACTTTCTCAGTTTGAGTATCTAAGTGCTTTGCATTTACCTTTTCAAATTAACACTGGAAATCCCTATTCACTGCTGATAATACCATTCTTCTGGAAAATATTAATTGAACCAAGAGATTAAGCTGCTATTGTCCTGTCTTAGCAAATATATAAATTAAATACATCTTTCTTAAGTAGAGGCCTGTAAGTGGAGCTCAAGCAGCCAATTTTCTCCTATGTTACAGTAGGTGAGGGAAAGGAAATAATTTAGTTAGAAACCTGAGTTTGAATAAGAAGTTACATGGTTAGAAATAGTCATTAGTCCTTTGGTTAGAAATTCTGTAGTCATTAAACTATTTATTTTGGTTTTATATTCCATTTCAGAGAGGCTGTACAAAAAGGGAGGCCAAGAAATGAGGGAATGCAAAAATAAAGTGAAATTCAGATGTTGTAAAGTGAGTGTGAGTTCATACAAATACAATGAAAGCTGGAAAAATGTGGTGAGACAAAATGTTAATATTGATATACCACATTTATCTTACATAGGCTACATACTTGTTCCAGTAAGCTGCTTCTTCCATTCCTGTTATGCTCTATTTGATTTTGTTTAGTCACCTTTGCTCTCTTGCTATCCTTTTTTTGTAGTGATACTTTTTAAATGATACACTCATTTACTTGTGACTCTTGCTCTCCTAAATAGATGAGGATCTGCAAAACCATGTCTTTTCCTATGCCTTCATATTGTTACAGAAGCTGAAGAAGTATTTTCTAATTTCAATTTCAATTATTTTCAGACTAAAGCAGCGACTGAACACAGATCACCTCCTCCTGGTCCTCCTACAGGCAGTGTATCACTGGCAAAAAGAAAATACTGTAAATTCCTTTATTTTACAGTGATCTTGGTGTCTGTTATAACAAAGGAACTGTAATACCTTTTTCAATATTAGAGAATATAATATTTTCACTGTATTGAATCTGCACAAATAGAGCATTATAAAAAAAGAATTTAAAAGGCTTTTTTCCTCATTTGTTTGATAAAACCAGAAACATAAACCCCCCCCCCCCAAAAAAAAAAAAAAACCTGCTTGATTCAGTATGCGTACTAGGAAGCTTGGCAAGCTGCCTATGTTGTACAAAACAGTGATCCTTTCTGTTGCATTCTCATTAACAATACCTCGCTTTATACCCTGGTTAGAGAGAAATGTTTTTTTATACTCTTTTGAGAAAATGAAATGGCAATGCAACAAGTAATTTCTTTGAAGAAGCTGATATACTTTTTTGGCAGTACTTCTTTTATTATTGTAGAGCTTTCTTCTGATGAACCTGTGCAAGCCAGTGTCAAGGATTAGGGCTGGGCCAGCGATTAGATGAATGAGAAGTGCTTTCTATTAGCCCCTCTCCCTTCCCCAAGGAGAAGAGAAAGGGAATATGGGAGAGATACTTATGGATTGGAAAAGAAAACAACAGCAGCTTTAATGAAAATAATAACAATAAAATGAAATATATATACATTTATACAAAACCAATATCTAACCCAATCTCCCTGGTGGCAATTACATCACCATCACCACTGATATTGTGGAGCAGGCACTGGGGAAGTCCCTGAAGTGCTGGGGCCTGAGCTCTAGGCCCTGAATTAAAGTTGACCTGTGGATAAACTTCACAACCAAACAATGTATTTTGTAATAGAAACCAGCAGGGAATTTTCCTCTGTCTGGAGGCATGCTGTAAGACCGTGAGAACAGACACCCAGCTATCCTGAGAAATGTGTGATTAAGACCAAAATAGATAAAGATATTCCCCATGGCTCCTCCTAGCCCCTGAACAGGCCTAGGGCAGAATCCAATAAAGAGAAAACTAACAGGTGTTCCACTTTTGAAGTTGTTTTTGAAGGTCGTTTATGCGACCGGAGTTGTTTATTCAATAGTATAAAACCTGGACCCGCTTGCAGTGAATTTGGAAGCCAACCTACAAGTGAATGTACCAGATATCCCCATTGCCGGAAAGGTTCCCCAAATCTTCACTGCAACCGGGACTCCCAAACAAATGCAGGACTGGATGAGGGTAACTTATTAATAGGATAGCTGACAATGTATCTCCCTCATAATCACTATAGTGACTTTCGTGTAGCTATAATTGGGTTCATTACTCTGCTTATTCCCCCTGTGGTTGACCATATTGTTTCATTGCTGTGTCCTCTGGAAACAGATAGTAAAATAAGCCTTTGTCTTGTGCTGGTGCCTGTGTCCTTTCTGCTGATGCAGGTATCTGGCAAAACAGTCCCAGACCAGACTCAGCAGCAGACAGGAACCAAATTTGGGAGCTGGATTCTGGAACTGGATGCAGGAACACACAGGTGGGAATCAAAAGCAGAATAGACAGAGTTCTCCTCAGACACTGGCTATTGAAGAAGAGGGTTTCACCCTTGTGATCCCTCAGCTTTATACTGAATATGACGTATGTGGAACACAATACCTTGTTGGTCAGTTTAGGGTCACCCATCCTGTCCACTTTTCTCTGCAGGTGCAACCTCTTGCTTTCTGCAACCCCACATGGTACACAAGGCTTAGCAGTGACCTTGGTCTCCATAGGAACAAGTATAAGCAAGAGCCTTTCTGCACACCAATCCTTGGTAGTAAGTATAAACGTTGTGCGTTATCACCGCTAGAAGCAGAAATATGCCTTTAACTTCAGAAACTGCAGTTACTTAGAAGAGACCCTGCTGAAAAGTAAAAGCACCAAACAGAATTACTTCTGTTCTAGCTCAAACCAGAGCAGTCAGTTACACAAAAATTTCCTTCTGCAATAGAATTTTTCTTCTATGGTCACAAATATTTCAATATGATCTCTGGCTTGTATAGCTTTTGAGACCCCACAGATGTGATTTAGGCAACTCTGAACCTGCTTTTACATCACACTTGTTGTAAGAAAGCCAAATTGCCCTTTTCTAGTGCCTCGAATTCATAAAAGACATAATTGGTATAAAGCCACCTGGAGTCTTCTTAATATACATTCAAGCTTAAGCTGAATACAGTTCACCAAGGCTGAGCTTTCTGACTGTATCTAAAAATGCTACAACGAATTTGAGGTCTTTTCTGAATACCTTTAGATATTCTTTTCTGGTATAGTGAGAAACACTTTTTTCTTTACTGTGATCAGTATAATCCAGATGTGACTGCTCTTCTTTATGTTTCCACTGACATGCTTTTAGCTTCAAATCTGCCCTAGAATAATATATTATAGGATAATGTGGTGAATAAAAAACATTCTGCCTTTGAACTGTACTTGAGCTAACAAAAACTGGGTGAAAAATCACTAGTAGTCTGAGCTCACAGATAGCAGACTGATGTTTTTAGTCAACTTGTATTCAGCAAGCTCTATAGTTTTCTCTGAGCTGTGACATTGACTTAAAATACTCTATGACCATTTTTTCATTGCCAAGAAATCAAAACAATTTATTATTCAAATAAACAAAGGTAACAACACACTATTACTATCAATTCAGCAGCTTCCCAGCCCATTTTTTAATTAACTGGTTTAACAAAACTTATTTCTTCCTGAAGAGAACAGCTAGGGAAAATAAATAAACAAATAAACAAACGAATAATAATTTTTTAAAAATTACAAAATCCCTCCTTGCTATTTAGAGTTACGAGGCCAGCTTACAAAAGTATTGTATGCATTTACACACTGAAAGAGATGGAAGATCTAACATACTGTAAGACAAGAATTTCTTGACTCAAGAATTCTGAGACTAAATCAAAAGTAATAGTTGTTTGGTAGATGTACACTAGTATGTAATTGCTTGCACCAAACAACTTAATTTGATATTAAATGCTTTGAAGAGCTTTCCTTGTTTTTCTGAATATAATTTGAAAGGATTCTATCTCCTGTCATCATGTTTATGCTGATGCAAGCTCTGCAGAGTACTATTTAGTTCTGACTTTAGCAGAGTTCTCATGCCTTGCCTTACAATGTTGGTGTTGTCTACTGATCTCCTGGATCCTGCTAAAATGATTTTCATAGGCATCAAGAGGTTCTTATAATGAAAAAAGCCATAATATTTAATTAAACAGCATTTAAAGTATATTTTTTTGTGTTGCAGTGGTCCTCTGTAATTTCCTATTTTTCAGTCACCTTCATTCTTCCTTGGTTATGTGGACATTCCAATCTAAGAAGCACTGAGAGAGGCTTCAGAAGCAGCATCTGAAAGTAATAGTCAGAACAGCACTGAAAGAACATACCGTCAGCAAATATGGAGATACAACCTAGATATTTGTAGCCTGCCAGTTTGCCTTCCTGTTGTAGACACTCACATAGCTAACATATCTCCAGTTCAAGTAAATTGTTTTATGTATTTTTAACTCAGAAGACTCCGTTTAAGAAAAACATACTATCTCCTCTTTTTCTTTCATATAAACAGTCCGTTACCTGAGATGGGGCATGAGGAAGGGGTATACCGCATACGTATACAATCGCCATTTTCAGTCTCCTGTGGGTTCAACATGACCATTAGCTAGAATGATGTTCCACTCATGGCTGAATGGCCAAACCATCTAAAATTTCAAAATACTTTCAATTAATGACATAGAAAACAATATATTTTAAACAAGTCCGTACAAAGTTAATATATCTCAATGTAAGTAGGTTAAGAATTATCAGCTTTTAGACTGGGGACGAATAAACCCATGCACCAGTACAGGTTAGAATTTGACCTGCTGGAAAGCAGCTTCATGGAGAAGGACCTTGCAGTCCTGGTGGACAGTAAGTTAAGCATGAGACAGCAATGTGCCCTTGTGGCCAAGAAGCTCAATGATATCCCGGGCCGCATTAAGAAGAGTGTGGCCTGTAGGTCGTGGGAGGTTCTCCTCCCCCTCTGCTCTGCCCTGGTGAGGCCACATCTGGAGTATTGGAGCCCAGTTCTGGGCTTCCCCATTCAAGCAGGGAACTACTGGAGAGAGTCCAACAGAGGGCTATGAGGATGATTAAGGGGCAGGAACATCCCTCTTACAAGGAAAAGCTGAGAGACCTGGGTATCTTTAGCCTGGAGAAGAGAAGGCTGAAATGCTGAAATGCTTATCAATATCTGAAGGGTGGGTGTCAATAGGATGGGGCCAGTCTCTTTACAGTGGTGCCTAGTGATAGGACAAGGCTCAATGGGCACGAACTGGAACAGAGGAAGTTCCATCTCAACATCAAGAAAAACTTCTTTCCTGAGGATGACAGAGAGGTTGTGGAGTCTCCTTCTCTGGAGGCTTTCAAAACCTGCCTGGACGCATTACTTTGTAACCTGTCCTAGGTCAACCTGCTTTAGCGGGGGATTGGACAAGATGATCACCCGACGTCCCTTCCAACCCCTACTATTCTGTGATTCTGTAGTTAAAAATTGTTATCTTAAATAAGAAATCTGAGTTACTGAAGTCTGTGGAGAGCTATCTGTCAATATGTTCTTTAATATGTCCTCAGGAAAACCACAAACTCCACAACCTGTCCCTTTCCACCACACTGAGAAATTCTACACCAATAGAACTATGAATGTGCTGCAGCCATCTGTACAAAATGCTTCTTTTCTGAGGTGTGAGCTGGATGAATAAATAACAGTGATGTTATGATTTCACATCACCATTTTAGATATCAGTATTTACAAGTTTCAGAAAGTTGGGTCTTGGTAAACACACAATAGTCACAAATATCTTCCGTGACTGTAAGCAGGGCAAATTATAAAGGCCACAGTGTCTGGATGGTTTTTAATTTTTACTCTCATTGCTAGTCTTTGGTATTAAACTATAAACCATTTCTAACTGCCTCCCTTTAAGGGATTGGATTCATTTTTCTTTCTCTCCTAAACTGCTTAGAAGTGCAGTTGATTCTTTTTCTCACGGTTTATGACTCAAAAAATTGTATTTTTTTAAATGGCATAATTTACTGTGATATTAGACTTCCTCTAACCCACAGCTAATCTCCATCTTATTTTGCAGGAAACTTCCTCCTCTTGCAGGTATGCTTCATCTCACACACAGGTAACAACTTCCTTCTAAGCCATTAATAAACAGTGTGTTATTTTACTTCCACCAATTTGAAAATTACAAAACAGCAAATACACATCAAACATACCAATTACTTTAACTCACAGTTTCTTCCGTAAAGGACTGTAATCATCTAGGATGGAACATATGTCTACATGGCACTCCTAAACCTCACCATGCCATCACATTGTACTTTCAACATAGCACAGAGGCATCTAAGGCTTTTGCAGTCTAGTTATAGAATAAGCATGGCTCAGTTGTTACATTTGTACTTTAAAGAAAATCTGCAGAGGTAAAATCATAGATAGATAATATTACTACAACTTTTTATTCTGACTGGTTGCCAAATTTAAACACAGCTTTATAATATTATGCTTTACAGCAAGATTTCTGCACTATGTTAGCTGGAAGGATGTGTATCTGCCTGTCAGAAGTACTGGTTTGCAAGGCCTCACTTACACAGGTCAGACCCTGGTGCAAACTTTCCTTCTGCTCCCTCTACTTTGATTTCCAAAAGAAATAAAGCCAGGTCCACGCAGGCTCCAACATTTCCTCTCTCATGTGATTCCTGATCTGGATAATTAGGACCCTGATACTCAGCAAAGCACACAGAACACCCTCAGAAAAAGATACACTTGTCTGAATTCAGATTTTTGAACTTGTATGTGCTTTCAGATGAAAAAAAAACTCCTTGAAGGACTCTAACTAACTAGCACACTTATATAATAGTAGCATTTAAAGTTCAAATCTCTTAATTTTTCTTTATAAATTGGGCTTCATTTGGGGGATTCAGTTTACATGAAACCCAGAAAAAGACAAGGTCGCCATTGTATTGCTCTGTTATTGCCATATAATGCCATCCATCATAGACAAAAAGATGGTGATATGATATTTCTCTGTTTGGGTGCAATGATATTCAATATGCTTTTTGGAGAGCTGTGTGGTCTAAGTCAGAGAAACCAGAGCTTTTCTTCTGACCTTTCTCATGTCCTTTGTAGAATCATGATTCTTAAATCTTTTTTATATTTTTAGGTGCTAGAGTGGGAAAATGACTTCTAGGTCTGTAAGCTTTTCTTAAGACAAATAAAGAGATGTAGAATTTCTGATATCATGTTCCCAGTATCTGGAAGAACAAGTAATCATTTAAAAGTTGACACAGTTTGAGTTTTTTATTTAAATTCAAATGTGCTTTAAGTAAATTTTGACTGTCCTAAAAACAGTGAAATGGAACACTTTTATGAATAATCTCAGGGATGACGTTACTGTTATCTAAAGAAGTTACTTTATTTCAAGTATTTTCTCACATGCTATCACGAGTGTGGAGGTGCCACAGCCCAAAAAAGGGGGTACCTGGAAGAAGACTGGCAGCTACAGCAGCTCTTGCATCCTGCTCTGGGCTGCTTTTTTTTCCTGTGTACTTTATAAATTCACCACAGCTTGCAGGTAGAAAATGGCCTGCAGGTTGTAAGATAGCTACAGTCATTAGATTTAGTCTGCTTTGTACAAAAGAAAGCATAATGCAGGATTCAGTAAGAAGGCAGGAAAATGGCTTTGCTTCTTGCGCTTTCCTTTTAAAAAATTACACAGTAATGATTCCCTGAGCATAATTAAGAGCTTGGGACTTACAGAATGGAAGATTTCTTTGAGTTTTTTATTCCTGGGCTTGTTCTGCCTCAGTCTGATCTGTCTGCCTAGGTCTGATCTTGCCCACGGCTGATCGGAATCACAGAAAAATGTAAGGGTAGGTTGACTTGGGAGAACCCAGCTTTATTATGCAGCAGATTTCCCTTCCCTCCTCTACCTTCTCAATATTTGAGACAATAGGTGGGGGAAATACCAGTATGTTTGCTATTTCATAGCTGGCTTGTATATTAGAATCTCACCTTTCAGCATGGTCTTTATATGTGTGTTAAAAAATTGAAAACTCCAACAGAAAACAGTTTGGTATTTTAGATGTGTGTTTAAGGGCTTGATATATAGACCCCTCACCATTTTTTTACATTAGCTAATGGAGTTGCAAGGATGAGAGACAATAAACCCTGTTGAAAAGAGGGTCCTGTAGATGCTGAGGATATAATTTAATGTACTTTTCATCTGTCTTTCACTAATGTATCCACTACTTTACCCAGAATATTTCCTCACAATATCCTAAATACACTGCTCCCTTTATCTTTAGCATGATATTCAGGGTAGTAGTGAATACAATGTAATAAATATTGATATGCCACTGAATGAAAATAATTCAGTATCTATACAGAACCAGTCTTGTAATCATAGGTAGACATAAAGAAGTGGTAAAAATTTTATTAAACCAGTTGTATTATTGTTATCTCTTAAATTCAAATGGAACAGGGAAAGAGTAATATTAAAACTTCTAAACCACACACTAGGAGATTTACAGACATTTATAATTTAATGCAAAAAAATAAGATCACGATTAGTTTTAGATCGAACTAAGTCAAATATTATAACATAAAGTTGCCTGAATTAGGTTCTCCCTGAATAAAGGCATGTCTTACCAGGGAAGAGATATGAAAAACAAATGACTTTGCACTGTTCGTATGCTCAGCTATATACATATGGGAGGCACCTGTAGCTGTTCTAGGAATGCTTTGACTAGATATGTAGGACTATGGAAGATAATTCAACTAGGTTTTTGCTTGCTTGGTCTATTCCTGTGCTGGGCTTGGTTGGAGCATAGCAGAGATGTAAACCCAAAGCATATCAGAGAGAGATATTTCTGATCACTTGGAACACCAAGTCTATAAAATACTCATAAAATCTCTGCAATTTGAATTAGCCTTTCAAGTAATAAAAAAATACATCAAAGTAACACAATAAACAAGGGGTTCTCTCTACTACATGTGATATAAAGTATAAGGATTTCTTTTAAATATTTGATTAGTGAAAACTTAAAAAAGGCTTTTCTGATACAGCAATTATGGTATTTCATACAGCATGAAACAGTAACAAGAAAGACATTGTGTTATTGTTTATAGCTCTATTTCTTACCATCTGAACTAATGAGCATCTGTGATCTTTTCCGATTTCTTCATGCTTCTTTGTTTCCATCATTGTCAAAACCCCACTTCCTCACTTTTCTTGTGAAATAATGCACATAATGCAAAGTAAATGTTTAGGGAGCGCAGTGAGTATTCCACCAGAAAGGAAATAAGTGCATAATTTGATAAAAGCAGATATTGGATATTAAACTATAAGGTTTGAATCCTATAATATCTCCTAAATTTGAAAGCCCTTCTTAATTTTAATAGCATTGAGTATCTACCTCAAGTCTATCTATACGGAATTTTCACAGGATTTATAATTAGACATATTTCCGTGAGGAACAAGACAGAATGATTTTAAAGAGCTGTAGTTACAAACGTATATGTATTTAGCACAGCATGGTTATATTTGAATATATTTGAATAATTCTGTTACAAATAGAAACTATTATTTAATAAACAAATCCTTAGTCACAAATAGAGATCATTGCTATGGCAGATCCTGGAAAAGAGAAAATGCACGTGAAAGTACAGGACCTGTTTCTTACTGCATTTGTGCCCAGCATAGTTCGTATTGGTCTCAGAGGATTTATATCAGTGTGAATGACATGAGAACTAAAACAATAAAAAGGATTAAGAGTAGTCTGTTTTAACACGCTGTCCTGAAAGATGCAGTGTTTGGGAAAGTAATTTAAAGCCTTTTCTGTCTCTAAACATGCTAAATTTTCAAACTGGAAGCAAAGTTAAACTACAGCTGCCTTCTGCAACAAATTGATCTTTTAATTCAAGGCATCCGGGTGCTCCTTACCTGAAGGTGGTAACAGCACTTTGTCTGTTTTGCAGCATAACAAAGTTCCCTCCTCTTGCCAAGGACAGCTTTCAAATGGAGAGTCCAGTTGCTGTCCATGACTTTGTCAATGAGACAGTGTTGGCTTCCCTGGACCTTTTTTTTGTCTGAAAGTGGGAAAACAAAGCAAAGTTTGTCTCGGGAAACTGTGTACCAGATGCAGAGTGTTCCATTTCCAGTGGAATCAGAAAATGGACAGAGCTGAAAAGACCATGGATTGCTCACCCATTGCTCTGCAAAATATCTGACTAGAGAGAAGCTGACTAAATTCTGATATTCCTTTTTGAAACTAAAGAACGAAAAGAAGAAAACAAATCAAGCCAGAACCAGTTTAAGGGGAACATGCTCATTTTCTCCTCTCATCATATACTCCTGGGAATATCTTGATCAATATCAGAGCTGCATGCAATATATAAAAGAGATTACATTTAATAAGACATATTTTAAATTATACATCTCCACACTCTGTTTTAGTATGAAGTGAAATTTTATCTGATTTTAATACTTTAATGTTAGCTTCCATTATTTCCACAGTAAATAAATGAAGACGTGCCTGAAATCTGGATTTAATTAGGACATGCTATCACTTGCTGACTGACATAAAATACATTATATACAAGCATTGTATATTTTTCTGCCTTAGGTGATGACGCACAGCAACACAACAAAGTTACATTTAATAGTGATTGTGAAAACCCAGCCATTTGCATTTTCTTTAAAATGTAAAATTAAAGTTTTGTAGAAGTGTAGAATGTGGCATTCACATTTTCTTTTTCTGGCTAAGATTAATCACTAGGTTCATCCAGCTTTCAAAAGCGTTTGTTATTTCTTTCAACACTATCCTTTTGGCCTTTCATTAATTCTATTTCTAATGACCAAAAGAAACTCCTGCACAATACTCCTATAACAGAGGCTTGGTGTTATTAGTGTCAGTGGAAGCTTTCTTTACCCCAAATGCATTATTATTATTGCTACACATGAGAGCACCGGACATAAGAACCAAAAAGAGAAGGAGTTTGCAGAAAGAAAGTCAACAAGACTCGGCCTTGACTCAGGAAAATGTCTGTCTCCAGGTATTTTGAAAACTTGCTACAGAATGAAATTGCTTTTTCACTTTTTAGCTCCCATGGAGCATGGTTTAAACGCCTACATGATTCATCAATGTCCCTCATAATTCTCTAAGACATCTAGTTATAGCCTTACTAAAGTCATTTGTATTTCTTGTCACTTTCTGAGAAGGTGGGTTTGCAGGAGCAGCCCTGCGAGAGCAGATCTCTTACAGAGGCACAGGAGGAGGGCACCTACCAGGATTGCCTAGGCTGAGCCAGGTAGTTACTCAGCCTTGTTCCTCCGTGCAAAATCACAGGATCAGGAAGGCTTTTCACTAGTGCAGCATTAGCACTACTTTCAAAGCCCATTCATTATGGCCAAACAACAGATGTTGCATAAGCCTTACCCGTTGTTGCCATGTTACAGCTCTTGGTGACCAACAAAACAGAGGATAGTAATCAGTTCAAGTTTCTCTGTTGTTCTTGGGCTACTTTTCCTCTCTGAGGTACTTTTTTAGCCCTTTCATTACAGTGGCATCTGAGCACCTCATTGCCTTTAATCTCTCAGTGGCTTCAAAGCTGTATCCAGAGACATAGATACAGCTGGACACCTTAAGCACTACCACAACACATAGACTTCTTCAAAGATTAATGCAGATACTGACAGCCCAGACCTCGGCATGAGTTCGTGCAGCCACCTGCTTGGGTAAGCTTTGCAGCCTGTTTACCATCTGTATTGCTGTGCTTGCACCGTGGTGGGTACTCGGTACTGTTCTGCTACATGTGGCCCTTCAGCTCACCATAGCCACTTTTCTGATGACTTTGTGCAAGTGGACGTGTTTATGGTAGCCAGAAGACCTGCATCCACACTGTACTAGCTGTGGCAGTGCTACAGCACGTTTGGAAGACAAGACAAGGGTTCTAAGGCCTGACGTTTCTCTAGGACAAGAAAGAGGGTAGTGACCAGTGCTGTGGTAACCTTACATACTTCCTTCTGTGTTTTCTTTTTTCTTTTTCTTGGTTGCTAATTCCCATTAAAGAAAAAGCTTTCTATACCACAGTTTGTTATACGCAATTCACATAGAAAATTGCTGGTCAATATTAAAACATTTTTATTTTATAGATGAAGAGTCTAAGTAAAACCAGATCTATTAAATTCCTCTCAAGAGGTCTGATTTCCAGAAGCTCCTTCCACTTCCACGTGGCTTTTTGATTGTCCCTCTCTGCAGTCTCTTTCTAATGTTCAGGAAACCTTTATATCTTTA
Source organism: Eurystomus glaucurus suahelicus (assembly GCA_032159205.1). Taxonomy (NCBI): domain Eukaryota; kingdom Metazoa; phylum Chordata; class Aves; order Coraciiformes; family Coraciidae; genus Eurystomus; species Eurystomus glaucurus. The sequence goes on along the minus strand of JAVFHW010071878.1, from coordinate 55,934 downwards.
TTAATAGCTGCCTACATACATTATTGGCTTATTATTTATGCTATGATACTGCCCCTATCACCCTATCATCTTAAAATACTGCACTGAGTTTGTCTTGATTTTATGTTAAAGGTTACACTGGCATAGGCTGATAAAACACATGGAACATTATTTGTATTTACTTATAAAACTGCAATATTGAGGACAGTATCAACACTTCTATAAAGTATTATCCCCTAAATTCTGAAAGTGAGTGCCATATCTCATTTTACTTTGACATACAAATACATTTCAGCCTATCTGTCTAAGCCTTTCCAGCACATCCATCACTACAGAAGTGTGCTGATGGCAGTGAATCAAAAGCTACAGCAGCAGTTAAGAAGCAGTGTGCTAATTAATGGCTCCAGCAGAAAGTTGCAAGAGTGATTTTTCCAGACACTTCACTCAATGGTGATTGAGAAGGAAAAGCCTTTTCAAAATTTTTAGTTAATGTCACACTAAATGAACCATAAAGAAACAATATAGAAAATATGTAGCTCGGAATTTATGAGAACATTTCACAACTATTAAAGACCACATTTAAAGGTCTGGCTTTTAAATGGAGCTGAGGGACCTTTGAAAACAGCTTTACCAGCAAGGTCATCTTTAAAAATGGAAAGGATGAAAACCAGATCCCAAACACCATAGTCACGGACATAAAGCACAGAATTGCTAGACAAGACAGAAAGGAAGGAAGCTAAAACACTAAGAAATCATTTTACAGATTATGTTTATTCAAATTCAAGAGAAATGCTGACTACCAGTCATCAGCACAATGAGAAATACCATTATAGCTGGCTTTTAAAGAAAAGAAGGTCTTTTGGATGAGTTTTCCTCACTGGCTATGTAAAACTGCTTCTGTTCACGGCTTAGCTGGTGTCATGTTGCTGCATCTCAGAAGATGGTAAATCTTGTGTCATGAGAAAATAGTTCTTTAAATATTATTTTTTTCATATGATGTATCAAAATGAATTTCTCATACATATTAAAACCATTTAACTTTCTTTCAAAGTTTCAGTCATATGATATATGGTACAGCACAAAAAGCAGTTCCAAAATTTAAAAAAAAAAAAAAAAGAAAGAAAAGAAAAAAGGCTATTTTTTTAAAAAAACATTTACTCTTTGGAACATCCTCTCTCCTATCTTTTCATCAATCAATTCAATGTCTTTGAAATAGGTATTACTTTTACAAAGTGATTTGAGTTTGATAAGACAATGTATTGCCTTGGATTTGGATTCTCAGGCAACATTTCTCTCAAAGCTTTTTATCAAACTGATCCAATATAAGAAACACCCTTATTGTGTGAAAATAAAGGTCCTTGTTGCTTTAAGTGAGGGCACCAACCCCTCCAAAAAGACAAACCCCAAAACATTTTTTCAAAGGAAATACAAATAAGTCCAACTATTAATATTTATTGGCAACAAATATAAGACCAAACTCTGCTAGGATCTGAAAAACGGAAAGCAAAAGTGTAGTGGTAGAAACAAAACTTTGTAATTGTATTCTTGACAACTTCTTTCTGTGGGGCAGGCATGGTCAGCTTTGATGGCTTGCTATGAAGGCTGTGAACACTGTAGTGTGACTAGTGCCTTCAATGAGCTGGTGAAGGAATGACAAAAGCTTGCCAGATGTTTCTTGCACTGCACAAGATGTTTTCTTGCACAGCACTGGGAAGGGGTGAAGAAAATGACATTTTTCTGACTACTAAAATAATTCTCTGCTTGAAATTTGAATACCCATTACTTTTGACTAAGACATTACTGGAGTTTTTACAAAATAATATTAACCTCTTTCATACGCACTGAAGATTACCATGTCATTCAAAGCTTCTGTAAAGGTATTCAGAACAAAGCTGAAAGGTAATTAACTGTGCAAGTTTTTTGCCACCTTTTTCTTAGTCAGACATTCTCAAGCTCTGTAAATAAGTAGTGTCTGACACTAATAACCTTTTTATTTTCATATAACACTGAACTTGCCAACAATTCTTCTTTATCAATTTTTAAAGAAAACATTTTATAGCTAGAATCTTGTAAAATTTCAGCCTGGAGCAGACCACCAAAGTTAATGAGCCACGAAAAATAAAATTTACCTTCTGAAGGTTGCTAAAACCTTCTTTGCAGTTGTAGCCTGTAGTAGCAGGCTATGATGAGTTAAAAGAGATACCTCAACTAATCCTGTCTTGGAAATCAAGAAAATAACCTATATAGTTTCATTTTTAAAAAGAAATAAATAAATCAGGTTTTCTACTGGGTTATAGTACATTTGTGGCTGCAAAGGAAAGTACAGGACTTGCCTGCTGGGGAGATACTGCTCTGGTCTGCTGATCCTCCCTGTCCCCTGCTTCCCACTCCCGTGCCCAGGGCATGTGAGTGTGCCAGGGTGGGAGGATGGTGGAGCTGGGCCCAGAGGGAGCTTAGAAGCTTCCTACAACTTTTTCAAATCCTGGGACCTCACTCCTTCCCATGTAAAGGATGTCAGAGAGAGTGTGAGGAAGAGTCAAGTTCCTCCTCCTTCCCTCCCTAGAACTTTATCACAGTTACTAGTCCAATGTTGTTCTAAGGTAAGTGCTACACCCCCAAAAATACTGTGTAAGAACCATGAAGGCTATGGGAAGGTACTTGAACAAAGAGATAAATATGCTTCTTTGGATATGGTTAAAAAATAGGTTATCAAAAAGTAAATTAAAAAAGCTATCAATAGGGAAATATTTTTTTCACTCCTGTAAGTCCTTCTAGCAAAGACGGTCTTTTTTTATTCACCTTTAAAAAGGAATAAACAAGATTATCAATAGTATAAAGCAGTAAAGTGCCAAAAACTATAACTGGCTGAAGATAATTAATTACCATACTGCTGATTTTGGCTGAGTATCTTATGATAAATCAGAATGTACTCAGATTACTCTAATCTCCAGAAAGGGAATGCAGAAGGTAATATTTGTTTTCTAGTTTTCTCATATGTATGTATAGAAATGCACACTTACATATTCGTATGTATCTATGTATAACATACACACATATGTATATCTATGTATGTATTTATATATATAATGCAGAAAAACTGAGATCTGGGAGAAGAGTATAGCTCTCAGTTATAACATGCTTCAGCCTAACCTTAATTACTTGTATAAGTTGGAAAGGCCTGCAAACATTATAGGGGCAGGCTCTGATGGAAGAGAAATGAAAGAATGGAAAAAAACCCAGGAAAATATCTCCCAAATAAAATGATAAACAAGAAAAGAAAGACCAACAATAAAAAGACCTATAGGGCCTGATAGATTCTTGCATTCTGAAAATGTTATCTTGGGAGGAGGGGAACACATCCCAACACGATGAGAGCATAACGGACAAAGCATATCACTCCTTGCTGCCCAGCAAAGCAGGAGTGCTGCTTACTGATTACTTGCTTTCTGTGTACCATATAACAAACACTGGACTGGCCAGTGGCTACTCAGAGGTGAAGCTATGAAAACTCTACTGACCTGCTTGCAGTATCACTTCTCTAAATCTGAGAGAAACTTAGGGAGAGATGCTGACTAAGTGTGAGTTCCCGCGTAAGGTTTAGGTGGATCATCACTGCTACAGGTAGGGGATCAAATGCAGATTTCACAAGGATCCAAACACGGTGTAGCTGGTATATGCCACCCATGCAGTTTGCATACCAAGTCCCAGTACTATGCTGTCAAGGTTTAGGTTCAGTCCACCAGACCTACAACAGATGCTCTCTCTTAACCTCTCTTTCCCGCCTCCGAATAGAGGAAGAGAAAGAGGATAAGAGAGAGAGACTTATGGCCCCCTCCCCTCCCAGATGGGAGAGGAAGGGAATGAGAGAGAGGCTTCTGGATTAGAAAACAAACAGCTTTAATGAAGATAATAATAACAAAATGGAATATAGACAAATATATACAAAACCGGTATTGAACTCAGCCTCCCCCTGATGGCAATTACATCACCGTCACCACTGAGCCTGTGGAGCAGGCACTGGGAAAGTCCTAGACTGGGCTCAGCTGCTGATGGGAACCAGGTTCAGGAGCTGGGTTCAGGAACACACGAATTGGGATCAAAGGTAGGACTGAGAAGAAAGAAGGCCAAAGAGAACAGTCCAGAAGGCCTCCAAGGGAAGCAAAGGCCAGCAGAAGGATCCTGAAGGCAGACATGAAGGGTCGAGACCCTCATGCTTTATACTGAATATAACGTATACAGGATGGAATACCTTGTTGGTCAGTTTAGGGTCACCTGTCCTGGCCGCTCCTCCCCACAGGTGTGGCTTTCACTTTCTGCACCCCTTGGTGTGGTACACAAGAGTTAGCAGTGACCTTGGTCTACACACCAATCCTTGGGAGTAACTCTAAACATCAAGTGTTACCACTGCTAGAAGCAAACACTGTCTGCAAAAACATGCTGTGAGCTTCAGAAAGTGCAGTTAGTTAGAAAAGTTAGTTAGAAAAGACTTAGCTGAAAAGTAAAATCACTGAACAGAATTGTCAAATCAGGACATATGCTTTGAAAACAATCTTGAAACACTCTTGAAAACAATCTTGAAAAACTGAAAGAAAAAAACAAACAAACAAAAAACCAAACAAAACCTAAAATGCAATGGAATCTGGGTTTTGTTATCATGTTAACACTGTGTCTAACTAATACATTGTCTTTTAGAAGAACAAACTATATCTTTTCCTATTTTGAATAAAGGTCATCATAGAAATGCAAAACAAAGCAAAGAAATCAAAAGCCTATTTACTTTTTTGGCAAGGTGAACAAGTACACCAAAATGTGTCATGAAGTTTTACTCAATTTTATACTGTATTCACAATTTTTTTACTTTACTTTTGAAGACAGATGTCAGAAAAACAGAAAATAACAAGCTGTCACTACATTTACCATGCTGGACTCTTCATCCAAATGTAATTTTCGCTCATGCTGCTTGGTAAGATCATATGAGAAATGACATAGAAAGGTCACAGAATTGCCACTTCTATATTAAAATGAAATAGCCTTTCATTTGCTGTGCTTCTTCACAATTTGCAGAACTTAATGTCAGTAAATGAGTGGCGTACAAATGGCATTTATAAATTCAGTCCATTCTATTGTATCTAGAAAGCAGAAATACAAGTTGGCACCTTTGGGTTGTTTTCTTAATAGCAGAAATTTAGAAAAATATCTGACTACATGATGAACTATTTATCAAACTAAACATGCTATCTATATGTAAACATCCCTACCAGTAGCAGAGATTACTTTTATATCTCCATTTTTCTTCAGTCTTGTTGACATATTGTAGCACTTGAAGTGCTGATAAAAACGATTGGGTCCTGCTGACCACAGAATGAGAAATGTCAGCTAGATCGAAATCCACAGATTAAAGTGAAAATAATCACTTAACTTGCTACTAGCATTTGTACATATTTGCTTGGTAACAAAATATGTATATTAAACAGACAAACGTAATAGGGAAATGTCTCTCTAGTCCAAAAAAGGTGCCTTACACCACAACTGGCTATAAACATTAGCACTCCATTTTAGCAGGTGAATGTTGTTATTTACTTTTTACAAATCATAATAGCTGCTGTCTGTCAGCACAGAAGTGTCTGTGATTACCTGGTCATGTGAACACATATTTAAATGTGCATGGTAATGTGTAGTGTGTGAATGGGTGCAGTTCTTTAATACGTGGAAAAGGAGAGCTCACACTCCGTACTGGAATAGTTTTCTGACATGATATGCCACTGAGAAAACCACCCAAAACCAAAGTCAAATAGCTCAACAGTCACTGGATCCAGCTCCTGGTGCTCCAGGCAAGACTTCTAATGTCTTCAGCGAAGGCCATTGCAAACCAAAGCAGATCAGTTGCCTCTCTCCTCCTGACTCGCCATACAGTATCTGCATTCAGCTCCCGTCCTTAACTCACAGCTCCAGCACAGCTACATATCAAAACCTTTTTTAAAATCTAGGTCATATTACCACACTCGTGTCTAAAAGAGAGGAGTGGCATTCTCAGTGTTACTTGTCAAGCCGTCTTCCTGCTAGGTCTTCAGTTTCTGTTCCTTCCACTTTTTTTTCCGCTGTTCCCCTGTCTGGTCCAGTCATCAAGGAACTTTCTCCTTCCATTCTTCACTGTCATTGCCATATTTTATATTCATCATCTCCCCCACCCACAACTGAAAGAATTATTAAACTCCTTTTCATAGTCTTGCAACAATATATACTAGCTTTTTCAGCACCATGGGAGTGGAATAGTAAATCCTTCCATATGAGTGTATTGAGAGACTTGTGTTTGATTGTCAGCTCTGCTGTCACACTTCCTATCTAATATACCATTGTATTAGCTACCTGTTGTGCTGGTTCAGCCATCATCATTTTCTGTTGCCGTCAGTTGCCTGATCACACAGACCAACAACATCCCCTCAGAAGTCTTCTTTCAGACAGTCCTGTCATAGGTTCCTGTGGGCCCAGCTCCTCCACTGCCCACTGTGGTGCCAGCATTGCCTGCCGGACACAATGGACGGAAATGGCTTCCTCTGCGGCCCTTCACATAGAAGGATGCCACCAAGAGAGCTCAGCAAGATACAACCAGCCCCAACAGAAGCCACACCCAACAGGAAGCTCCTCTGACTGATCCGCTCCTGGTTGATACAATCCTAGTGTCACCCACCACCCCAACCACAACCACCTGAGTGAGGGCGGAGCCACATAGACACAGGTGGGCCAGGTTTTGCCTCTGGAACATGAAGCCAATAAGAAAACCAAAACATTCTGCTAGGTTGTAACGCATACACAGGTCAATTCCAGCTCAGGGCACACAACTCAGGCCCCAGTATTTCCCTACCCTATCCTCACATCCATAAACTACATTCATATTCCTACTTAATATGTAATGTACTCATGGCCTGTAGGCACTCTCTTAATTGCCTTAAATCTCCCATCTTCTGTTGCTTTCTTTCATTTGGCTGTCCAAGGTTTTTATTGTCGTCTTAATTTCCTTTGTAAAGTCTGGCAACATTCACTTCCTCGCTTCTCCTTCTCCCTAGATCTCCAAGATTAACTGTAGTGGCTCTTTTACTCTCCTGAGGTTCTTAAATGATTTTTACTGAACAAATATTGCAGTTGTTCTCCTTAAACCTAACTGTGTGACTTTCCAGCTAAGTAGCTCATGGTCTCTGCTGTTTAACAATAATATTTTTTATATTACCAAGGACCCTTTGTAATATTCTATGCAGCCAGTGCAGCTGTAGGCTGTGGTATTTTGAATGTTTTCTGTCTGTGTGCTGGAAAACCATTCTATCTTTAAGATGTACAGCAGAGTTTTCTTGATTTAAGAAGATACAGTGACAGACTTCTCTAGATCAGGTCCCTACTATATTCTTTCTGTTACTGCTCAAGTAAGGCAGAAGAGAATGAAAGATGGGTATTCCATTCTTGTTAAAAATTCCAAAATTTCTTAGGAGAATAGTACAGAACAGACTGAATTTTCTGTAATAAACTTTTCTCAATAATTGTGCTTGTGGGTGCAGGCAATTTTTTTCTCAACAAGCAGAAAAAGAAATGCAAAGAAAGCTTTGCTGCTCTTCTATATGTAAAAGTGATTTTCCTATTGCTTCTATTCATTGGCCACTGAGTGGGAAAAGTAAATTCTGGAATTTGGCAACTCATACCCACTGAATATTAGCAGCAAAACTTCCAGTAACCTCAGTAGAGGCCAGACTTCTCCTTAAGAGGATTTTCCTGCTTTACAGTGCCGTTTGGTTCCCATTCTGCTAAAGGAAGCAATAATAGTCCAGCAGAAGGGAACTATGGTGTTTCCAGTGTCCACTGCCTGTCTGTGGAGTCAGAGCAGTGAAAACCCAAGTATTTAGTATGATCTATCTAAGTATAGTTAAGAACATATTAAAATAAGCATCGGGAAAAGCAGTTACAATCCAGACAATGGACAAGTCTGGATCTATGTAAGAAATGGGTTTGCCAGGACCATCTCCAGCTGCTCTAAAGTGACTGTGGGGTGCAATAACTGAATTGTCTCTGTTTTATGACTTCTAGTTCAAAACTGCCTTGGTACTTGAGTGCTGAAAGACAGAAAACATGACAAATGTGTGTCATGGGAAGTCACAGAATTACAAGCCAGTAAATCTGATGTCCATACCTTAAAAATCATTAGAAAGTACAAGAAAAATAGGAATAAACTAGAATATAGATGACAGTCCTTATTCTTCGTTGTTCTTTGAAGGATCAAAAACATGTATGGTAAAGGAGATCCATTTGAGATAATCTATTTGGCTTTCCAAAAGGCTCTCAAAATCTCCCTCACCAAAACAGAAGAATTAAAGAGCTGAAAGCAGTGTAGGAGTAAGGATTGAAGCTTCACTTAAGAAATAATAAAAAAAAAAATCCTACCCTTTGAAATGAGTGACTGATCATTGAAGTGGTAACAAAGTAAATGTGAAATGAAATAGAGGAGGAAAAGAAAAATTATCATTTCACATATGACATGATGGGCTCTAAATTACTGAAGAATGCAAAGTAATACATAATCCACGAAAACATCAACTCAGAAACTAGAAAAATGAAGCCAAATGTTAGGAACCAGTAAGAATAGGAAAAAAAACAAACAAAAAAACCCCAACAAAACAAACAAACAAAAAAATAAAAAGAAAACTCTCTCTGACTGAGGTAGTTTCTGATTTCACGTTTGGTCTGTTCTAGGCATCTGCTTTTGGTCATTGCTAGAGACAGCATACTGGCACCTTTGGTGTTACCCAGTATAGGCATTTTTAATACTTTTACCAACATGCCTCAGAGGATTAAGCAATATCTTCAGTAAAAAGTGTACAAGACTTAAAAAAATAATATTACTAAAACTAATTACATCAGGCTTGTTTTTATTTCCAATGGATATTTTTTTTCAATTTCATTTTTATAGTCCTAAATTGCATTGTTGTTTTTATTCCATCTTATATCCTCTATATTTGTTTCTCCTTAAATGCTCCAAAAATATTCTTCAAAACCATGACTCTGACTAGGAAGGCTAAGGAACATTAGATCAACTGTATTGAACTTGTCTGAGCATAATTTAACTGGCAGTTTGCCTTAAATATTATTTTGCTCTCTGTGTATCTTTTTGATTTTATGACGGAAATTTTCCTGAAGCAGCACTTATATTACGATGCTTTCCCTAAGACAGGTTAATTGCTATTCTTTTTAATTATTCTCTAGTCAGCTTCAGAAAAGCTATCATAATATACCTTTATGGTAATATATTTCACAATAAAATTGGAATGAGGAGTGGGCCATTGAAATAGACAATTTTTAAAAAATGTTATTTCTAGGTAAGTTAGTTTTACTGATCAGCTACCTTGGGAGAAATCTATACAGCATAACGCATTGCATACATCTTTTGCAAATATGCTAGTAATAGCTTCTTGAGAGTGGCAATTAATTTAAAAAAAAAAAAAAAAGTCTGATAGGGGAAAGATGCAAGCATATATAGAGTCATAAAGATAATAAATTTTTTATTAGATGCAATTCATACAGAAAATTTGGCTCCTTCATGTAGTGTCCTCCTTGTGTTCCTATGCCAAGCTCAAAATTAAACAAATTGAAAAATTTGTATAAAATTTGGTTCCAGCCTAGAAAACTTATTCCTCACTTTACTGTAGGTTACCAAAGAACATTATCTGTAGAGTAAATCAGGCTCTGCCTTGGCTTTTGCCAAGTTATTATCTATCTTCCCTTCGCCTTTGAGATGTGTTTTTTCTTTTGGCTTACGCTATTCTCAGTGAGGCACATCTTTTCTGTTACTCATCTATTTTCCTCTGCACTTGAACAAACTAGCTTTACCTTGCCAAATCCCACATGCCTCAGGAGTCTTTAAGTGCACAGTTTCTTCTGAGATGAGTACAGACGTTAGCAGGATGAAGCTTCAGTACTGCTTTAGGCTGATCTAGACATGTTGTGTTATCAGTGGTGTTGTCTGCCTCTCATTCCCACTCATCTTTTCTTACTGAGCCCTTCTTTGTGCCATGCCAGTGCTGATCTGGTCAGTCATGAGTTGATTAAAAATAAAATATGTTTAAAAAATTCTATTACTTTTTATGGGATTGTCTCTCTGCCATGGCTTACCAGGCAGGTGGAGGAAGGCAGCTGGTGGCCCATGGGAGATGTGACAAGGTCGGATTCAGGCTGCTTGAAAGAGCAGGCAGCATCAGCACAGCTTTACTTGCCTTCAGCGCAGTACCTCAGCTTTGTTTCTCTTCATCTGCAATATTCAGCTCTTCTGTCCTCTTCAAGTCCTTCTCCCATTGGATGGCTACCATTTCTTGAGTATTAGAGAATTCCATAGATTTTAAGGACAGAACAGACAATTTTACATTTTGCTTACTCCAGACCTTTAGGATGGACAAACCCTATTGTTATTCCCAAAGTATTTGATTTTATAATCGTGGATTTGGCTTAAGAGGTGTACACAGTACTTAACAGGTCCCATGTCTTCAGCAGAAGTTGTAGCAATATCAGACTGCAAGTGTGTGTGCATCTACTCAGCCTTTTATCTGTGACTGTGTCCTTTGGGTCTGCCATGGTGCAGGGAAGCCAGGCAGATGTCACCCAATTACTATGTCATAGAATCATAGAATCATAGAATCATAGAATGTTAGGGGTTGGAAGGGATCTCTGGAGATCATCAAGTCCAAGTCCCCTGCCAAGCAGGACCACAGAATCTAGGGCAGGTTACACAGGAATGCATCCAGACAGGTCTTGAAAGTCTCCAGAGAAGGAGACTCCACAACCTCTCTGGGGAGCCTGTTCCAGTGCTCTGGAACCCTCACAGTAAAGAAGTTCCTCCTCATGTTGAGGTGGAACTTCCCGTACTCTAGCTTGCATCCATTGCCCCTTGTCCTATCGCAGGGCACAAGTGAAAAGAGGTTGCCCCTTTCTTCTTGACACCCAGCCCTCATCTGTTGATACATATTAATTAGATCCCCTCTCAGTCTTCTCTTCTCCAGACTAAAAAGTCCCAGGTCTCTCAACCTTTCCTCATAAGGCAGGTGTTCCAGTCCCCTAACCATCCTCGTAGCCCTCCACTGGACTCTCTCAAGTAGACCTCTGTCCTTCTTGAACTGGGGAGCCCAGAACTGAACACAGTACTCCAGGTGAGGTCTCACTAGGGCAGAGTAGAAGGGGAGGAGGACTTCCCTCGATCTGCCTGACACATTCTTCTTAACACACTCCAGGATACCATTGGCTTTCTTGGCCACAAGGGCACGTTGCTGTCCCATGGATAACTTCTTGTCCACCAGGACTCCAAGGTCCTTCTCCACAGAGCTGCTCTCTAGCAGATTGCCTCCTAACCTGTACTGGTGCATTTTGTTACTCCTTCCCAGGTGCAGGACTCTGCACTTATTCTTGTTGAGCCTCATTAAGTTCCTCTTTGCCCAGCTCTCCAGTCTGTCCAAATCCTGCTGAATGGCCGCACGGCCTTCAGGTGTATCAGCCAAACCTCCCAGTTTCGTATCATCCTTAACCATGTCTATGCATACTTATGTACGTATCTGCAATACTCTCCAACTGTTGGAAAATGCACTCATCAGAAAAAGAATAGAGGTAAAATCAAGCTTCAGATCTTTCAAAAGCCTCAAATCTCTAACCAGCACTTTATGATGGGATTTAGACAAGTCCAGTAACAAGGAACACAAAGTTAAATTACGGAGATTAGTAAACCAATCAGAGGTTAATCTCTGAGGTCATGTCTGAAGTGTGGTTAAAGATATTTTAGTGACTTTTTCTTACAAAGTAAACAGTGCAAATACTGGATATATATCCCAGTTACAACAGTCTTAGAACCTAGCTGACCATTCGAGCATCATTATTCTGCAACAGCATGAGGTTGTGTTACTTTACCCCATAGTAAAGGAGCATGGAAATAATCATGGACTAATAATGGAAAGATTAAGGTTTTTTGTCTAATTGCTTTGTGAAAACAAAAGCCTGCTGAAAAGTTCTACTTTTGAAATTATTCACTTTGCTAGCATATGCACAACTCAGACAGACAGATACTAGCTGACATACAGACACTAGCTAATAATATGTGGGACCTGGACAGAAAATAAAAGATACTAAGGTATACTCACTTTCCATGGGACTTCATTATTATTTCCCAGGGGACCCTTTGACAGCTCAGATGTTCAAGATACATATCTTATTCTTGGAAAAATATGCAATTGGTCAATGTATTTAGCAATTTACAGATATGGAGAAAGAAGTTAAGATTAGTGGAAATAACATAAATTAATGAAAATAATCACACTGGCTGATCCTATTACTGATGTGTTTCACATGTTCATACAGTGATGCTGCTCCAGATTCGCATTACAGGGGACAAAATCAGACTTTGATTGCTGAAGAGTGGGGGTAGATGTTCTTGCACAGCTGAAGAAGGCTGCTTGTGTTCCTGAAAGTTTGATGTGCTCTCCCTCTGCATGTCTTCTGATGTTTTGGTGGAAAAATTCCTTAAAGAGACAGAAATTGTTCCATGGCTCAATCTCACCAGACACCTGGTTCCTGAATACAATGGGCTATTAACTGATCTTCCAATGAAAATATTTCAGGAGGGGGAGGGATTGGAGCTGGATGTCAAGGTTAGAAATGATGCAGCTTCAGGTCTGTACATATCAAAAAGAATTTGTCCATTCCTAAAACTCTGCTAAAAAGTTCTTGATAAAGCAAGTTTCCCATTCGTCTTCTCTTAAGTATTAGTTGCAGCATACATTTAAATGTGGCATAGCCTTTCAACAGGAAAATACATACCTGCTTAAATAGTGAAGTTCCATTAAATAAAATTGAAATTAGTTTTAGGTGTTTCATATAGGTGGAAAATAAGTAATTATCTATGATCTCTTGCTTTTCATAGCAGAAGCAAAATTATTCTCTTTTTCAAAGGAAAATTTGAGAGGTAGATTTTTTTTTTTAATGCTGTTCTTCAGTTTGCCTCATTTTTTGTTGGCCTCATGACTTGTTTTACCTGAAGGCAAAAGTACAGAGGGGAGATTATTTATTTTAATAGTCTGCGTAATGATAAGATACTAGAAGAAACTGTAAAATAAACAGTGAGAAAGTATTTACTGATGAGAAGAAATAGTTCAAATAAGAAAAGGAAACCCTGTCTTCAGGAGGAGGAAGAAATACATGAGAAAATAGAGAAGGAAAAATAGGCAAGCGAAATGTATCTTTTAAATGTTTTCCCAAGAGGATGTGGAATTAAAGCAATCTGGCTAACCTCCACATTCCTTTTGCTCATATCTGATGCAAAACCACACAACCAGCAGACCTCCAAGAAGTATAAATGGACATTGATCTTGACACCTAACTTATGAGTTATTGTTCTGGGGTTAGCTGGGGTAGAGTTAATTTTCTTCATAGTTGCTAGTATGGGGCTATGTTTTGGATCGTTGCTGGAAACAATATTGATAATTCAGGGGTGTTTTAGTTATTGCCAGCAGTGCTTGCACAGAGTCAAGGCCTCTTCTGCTCATCACACCACCCCACCAGTGAGCAGGCTGGAGGTGCTCAAGAAGGTGGGAAGAGACACAGCTGGGACAGCTGATTCCAGCTGACCAAAAGGATACTCCATAACACATGGCGTCATACTCAGCAATTAAGTAGGAGGAAGGTAGGCTGGAAAGCTGCTTCTCAGGAATGGCTGGGCATTGGTCAGTTGGTGGTGAGCAATTGTTTTCATTTGCATCACTTGTCTTTCTTGAGTTTGATTTCTCTCTCTTTCTTATTTTCCTTTTCATTACAATTTTTTACTATTGTTATTATTCTATTTTGTTTCAGTTATTAAACTCTTCTTGTCTCAACCCAAGAGTTTTCTCACTTTTGCCCTTCCAGTTCTCTTCCCTCCATCCTTCTGGGGTGGAAGAGTGAGCAAGTGGCTGTATGGTGCATAGCTGCTGGCTGGGGTTAAACCATGACAGGTGCTCATGGTTCAGGTTCAGGTAAGAACAAAAATCCTTTAAGAATGGGTCATCTTTCTGACACCAAGCCAGACCAGCTGCCACAGGGGCTATGCAAGGGCCAGGGCTATGCAAGGGCCACTGCTGGACGTATGTAGGGTTTGAATCACAAGCAGTTCATGTTTTTGGCAAATATATAAAGCATTCCACATTATAATCAGATAATTTTTAGCCAGTCTACTTGGAGGATAGTTTTTTAACAAAAATGCATGTAGCAGTTACTATTCATCGCTCAAAATAAACACCTACTCTTAAACTTCTAATTTTCTTATTGGGTTGTTAAATAAAAAAAATGTAGCCTTCTTGCTGCAATTTAATTTTTTTTTAGGTTAAAATGTATATGTTAGAGCAGAGAAGCCAGTAGTTTCTTCTACATACAGTTTTTGTGTAAGAAAATTATTTCATAAGAGTATAAGCTTTAGAAATTTCCCTGAAGGTAAGCTAGTAGAGTATTTCAAGAAAAACATTTCTTAGTTGTGTACTTGTTCCCAAGCCAGTGAAACCTGTTTCTAATTAGACATAGAAAGCATTTGTTTTATTACTTGTTTGGGGATCTCAGAATCAAACTCAAGGCTACTCTTTGGATCTCTTTCTTCACAATCAAAACCACCCATCACCTAAATTAAATAAGTCTTAGCATTGCCAAGAAAATCACAGCCCTGTGTTGCATGTCCCACTTATAATCTCTGGATACCCATGAACATCTTTTGCTGTGTAAGGTAAATGCATGGGGGTACTATGTTTGCATGTTGTCTGGGCCTCCATTTCTAGTGTACAGCTTCCAATGCCTTTTGCTATGGGGCAATGTGATAGTTTTGCACAAATAACCACCTCATTATCAAAAAGCTCTGATATGTCTGAAACTAGTCGCAAGTATCTAACATAAAACACAATTGTGGCTTAAGTTGCTGGTTTGGTAAAACAAAGTGAAATCAAACAACTGTTAAACATGTCATATCTTTTACAATGTGTGACTTAATATTTTTCAAACCCATACTGCTAAACAAAAAGAGATACATGTCTGAATTTGAAAATATTATTTCCCCAAAAGAGTTCAAATGTCATTTACTTACATGATTACTGTTCTTATATGTTTGTTAAATGTAGTTTAATACATGCAAGCTTTCCTAATGTTTTCTCTTTAAGAGGATTTTAGGAGAGTTTTTTATTCTCATACATTTCTGTCAGTACTCACTGTTATTAGACTGGCAAGGTTTTGTAAGAGACCTCAAATCCACTTAGAGAGAAAGCCTTTAAGCTTCAGAAAGAGCAGTGAGTGCAAATGCTCTCGCCTTGGTGTGTGCCATGCTTTATGAGGATTGTATGTGAGCAAACATAGACAAGTGAGCTTGCCTACTCCAGACAATTTCCAATTAGTAGATTTAACTCAACAATATTACTTTTCAACTTTACCTTACTCTGAATCTCAAGCAGAGAAGAACAATCTTTTTGAAAAAAGTAATACATTTATGGAACAAGGTTTAACATTCAAAGAGAAGACTATTTGCAGAGTGAATCCATTACATTTTTCTGCTTCCCACCTTCTTTCCTTAGCATAGTAGGGCTTATTCTAAAATAAGGTACTACTACTACTACTACAGGGTACTACTGTGCAATTTTTTTTCAACATTGTGTGGTTGATCTAAGTCTGTTATTTGGGAGTCTTTTCCATGGAATTTAGACATTCCAATGTCACTTTGTAATTTGCTTTGCTCGGGAAAGGTTTTCAGTCACACAAGTAGCATAAAGGCAACGAATACGGAAGACCAAAATAAATGCTTTTCCAAACAGCGAAATGTTTATATAGAAGGCTTACCGAGAAGTGATGTAATTATGGGAGGAATCCAAACATTCTGTAGAATTCTATTGGCCACATACAGCTTTAGCAAATAATGCTTTGTGTTGTTCAGAATATCTATTCCAAATACAAAACCACAACAAAACCCACATGAAAACTAGAAATCTTTTTCCTGCAGTTTTCTGGACCTCTAAAGTATCACAGCTAAAATAAAATCCAAAGTAGAAAATTCTCTGAACCTTCTGAAAGAAGTATTGTTTCAGTGTTTTTGTTGTCATACTTCAATCTGTTTCTGCAAAAATTTCACTCTGGACGGATGTCTATTTGTTTGTATAATGGTATTGCCCAAGTGGCACAGGCAGAGTACAGAATAGGAATTGCATGTGCACTAAACATGGCGTGCACAGACCATAAATGACAAGTCCAGCTAAAGAAAGGGCAACATAGGTATCATTCAAATCAACAAAATGCATATACTTAACTTTGTACTATCGAGGAATATAAAAAATTAAATCTTTAATTTTTAATTAGGCAACAGCTATTTTGGTTCTGTTCCACCTCTGTTAGCAGTAATGCAATTCAACAGAGAGCACCATGCAGTCAAAGGATTCATTGCAATATTGGCAATGGTTAAGGGCTTGGAAGATTGTTTTTTTCATGCTGATAATAGGAACTTCTCACTAAGAAATATCATCTTTAGTTCCATTACAGAATATGGGAACCTCACATCTCTGATTCTTCTGTTATCTATTTTCTTTTTCATATTTAACATTTATGGACACCCACATTCCAGGCCAGGAATGCTAGCTGGGACATGTAAGACCTACATCTCATGCACAATGGAACTGTAATTAAGCCATGGACTGTTACTTCCCTAGGACTGCAGGCTGCCATATATACAACATTTCTAGTCTTTGCCAGCTTAACCAGTGGATTTTTATTTTACAAGCAATCGATCAATAGAGTGTGCAATGAAATATCAGTGACAGTAGATAGTAAGACAGTTTTCTACCTAGCCTGTTTTTATGGCTATTGTAGATCACTTTTTTCCGTGTTCTTGAAGTAACTGTCTTCTAGCAACTCATTACTCAGACATACAGTGGGAAATGGAAACCCACCCACAGTGATGACAGCTAAATGAATATGCAGTGTAATGCAAATAGCTCCACAGGTTAACTGGAACAAAAGAAATTATTCCTATACTTGCCATGACATTTTCAAGCAGGTTTCACAATTACAGCAGAATAAATCCAGTAATTCTTTCTCATAGTTGAAGAAATATCAAAGTTCACCATAGTACCCTCACACTATTTTGTACAGAAGTCATGTCTTGACCAAAGCTACAGAAGGCAGAAAAAGACAGCAACAGCCAAAGGTTGAACTACCATTGAAAATAAGGGGACAATACTTCACTGGGCAGTACATGAGAAGAAATCTCGATCCCTGTATGTCACCACTGTCACCCATTTTGTGGTTATATGTATTTTTCTGAAACTGGATTTGTGCTGAGGTTTGCTTTCTTCTGTAAGATTTGGCTGTGCTAACAGTATTAAATAAGCTCTTAGGTTTTAACCCTTTTCTGATTGCCTGGGGAGGCAGAAATAGCAGTGCAACATTCCTGCACTGCAAAAACATGGAAACATTAACTGTGGAAATTTGTGCATCATTCAAGGACTTTGGCTCCCTTTCCCTGCTGGAGCAGTACTTTGTCATCATGGAGGAAGTTCATAAGTAATGACAAAATTTTATGACCAGATATTGTGCTCATTATTTTTTCCACGCTTTCAACAATATGAAAAGAGAAATGGAAATCCTTCCCATGGTAACAATGTTTTGGAGTCTGTTCTTTTAATTTTTTTTCCTTTTGTCAAAAGAAAGCAAAAATGAGGAACATCCACAAACATAGAAAAGAAAAATATTTTAAAAAATCCCAGTGTTTGTAAATTAAAAACAATTACAATTGTTTTAAAGCATTTTTTTCTCCTAATATTTTTAATGTTTTTCCTCCTGTAAAGTAATGGCTCAAACATTTCTCCCACTTACCCCTTTTTATTTATCTCTAATTTAGGGAAAAAAAAAAAAAAAGAAAGTTTGAGAGAAGATCACAGAATCACAGATTGGTAGGGTTTGGAAGGCACCTCTGAAGATTATCTAGTCCAATCCCCTTGCTAAAGCAGGTACACCTAGAGCAGGTTGCGCTCATCCAGGTGGGTTTTGAAAGTTTCCAGGGAAGACTCCGCAACTTGTCTGGGCAGCCTGTTCCAGGGCTCTGGCATCCTCACAGTAAATAAATTTTTCCTGACATTGAAGTGGAACTTCCTCTGTTCCAGTTTGTGCCCATTGCCCCTTGTCCTATCACTGGGCACCACTGCAATGAGACTGGGCCCATCCTCTTGACACCCACCCTTCAGATATTTATAAGCATTCATCAGATCCCCTCTCAACCTTCTCTTCTCCAGGCTAAAGATACCCAGGTCTCTCAGCTTTTCCTTGTAAGAGAGATGTTCCAATAGTTGCCAGTCTCTCTTGAACTGGGGAGCCCAGAACTGGACACATACTCCAGATGTTACCTCACCAGGGCAGAGCAGAGAGGTATGAGAACCTCCCTCAACCTGCTGGTCATACTCTTCTTAATGCACCCCAGGATATCATTGGCCTTTTTGGGTAGAAGATCATACTGCTGGCTCATGGTTACCTTGTTGTCCAGCAGGACTCCTAGATCCTTCTCTGGGGAGCTGCTTTCCAGGAGGTCAACCCCTAACCTCTACTGGCACATGGGGTTATTCCTCCCCAAGTGTGGGACTCTACACCCTGTAGACCACTACAGATTAGTAAGCATGATTTCCCCTTGGTGGATCCATGCTGACTACTCCTGATAACCTTCTTTTCCTCCACATGCTTATAGATGATCTCCAGAATGAGCCGTTCCATCACAGGTC
Source organism: Eurystomus glaucurus suahelicus (assembly GCA_032159205.1). NCBI lineage: Eukaryota > Metazoa > Chordata > Aves > Coraciiformes > Coraciidae > Eurystomus > Eurystomus glaucurus. Next base: position 37,179 of record JAVFHW010071878.1, on the reverse strand, counting down.
CAGGGATGGAGGTGAGATTGTCTGTCCTGTAGCTATATTGGTCTCCCTTCTTGCTCTTTTTGAAGACTGCAGTGATGTTGGCTTTCTGCCAGTCTTCAGGCACTTCTCCCATTCTTCATAATCTTTCAAAGATTATGGAGATTGGCTTAACAATAACATCAGCCACCTCCCTCAGCACTGTGGGAGGATCCCATCTGGGCCCATGGATCTGTGGGTGTCCAGTTCGCCTAAATGATCTCTAACCCGATCTTCATCAACCAGTGAAGAGTCTTCCTTCCTCCAGACTTTCTCTCTTACCTCAAGGGACTGGGAGTCCTGACAGCCAATCTTAACAGTAAAGGCTGAAGTAAAGGTGGCATTCAGCAATTCCACCTTCTTAGTATCCTTTCTCACCAGGGCACTCACGTCATTCAACAGCAGGCCCATACTTTTCTTAGTTTTCCCTTTTCCTACTGATGTGCTTGAAGAAGTCCTTCTTGTTGTCTTTAACACCATTTGCCAGATTTAATCCTAAGAGGGTCTTAGCCATCCTTGTTGAATCCCTGCATAGTCTGGCAACATTCCTATATTCCTCCAGTCCCTTTTTCCATACCTCGTAAACTTTTTTCTTACATTTCAGTTTTTTTCAGAAGATCCTTGCTCATCTTTGCAGGTCCCCTGCCTCTTCTACTTTTTTTTACTCAAAGGAATGCACCAATCCTGAGCTTAGAGGAAGTAATGCTTGAATATTAACCAGTTCTCTTAGGTGCCCCTACACTCTAGAGTCCACCAAATAGGTCTTTGAAGAGGTCAAAGTTAGCACTCCTGAAGTCCAGGGTTGCAATCCTACCTATTGCACTACTTCTTCCTCACATGATCCTGAACTCCACCATTGTCACTGCAGCCAAGGCTACCCCCAACCTTCACATCCCCAGACAGACCTTCTTTGTTTGTTAGTACAAGGTCCAGCGGCACACCTCCCCTTGTTGGCTTCTCCACCACCTGTGTCAGAAAGTTATCATCAATGCACTGCAGGAACCACTTCAGGAACACACTGGACTTTATGTGCCTGGCTGTGTCGCCTTTCCAGCAAATATCAGGGTGGTTGAAGTCCCCCATGAGCACGAGGGAATGCAATCAGGAGGCTACTTCCAGATGTCTGTGGAAGGCCTCATCAACTTCCTCTTCCTGATCTGGTGGCCTATAGTAAATACCCACAACAGAGTCACCCAGATTAGCCAGTCCCTTTGTTCTTACCCATCAGCTTTCAACATGTTCTTCTTCCCCTCAAGGCAGAGCTCGATATGTTCCAGTTCCTCTCTCATGTAAAGAGCAACTCCACCACCTCACCTTGCTGGTCTGTCTTCCCTAAAAAGCATGTAGCTGTTCATTACACCATTCCAGTCATGTGAGCCATCTCACCGTATCTCCATAATTGCAATGAGATCATAGCGAACACCTAGTTCACTAGTTCTTCCTGTGTGTTCGCTGTGCTGTGTGAATTGTTGTACAGGCATTTCAGAGAATCAGTTGAGGAAGAAGGTGTCCCTGGAGGGGTGCAAGAGGATCCATCATAGTCATACACACCCTTGAGGTGATTGGTCTTTTGGATCTCATCTCAAAAGGATGGCAGCTAAGGAATATTTGTTACTGCTCTGGTTGGCCTGGCTTATTCCCCAGTTGGGTGCAACAACATGAGCATTGCCATCTTGGACCCTGACAAACATATCTCCACAAACATTACTCCTTTCATTTTTCTAAATTCAACTTTTCTTCAGATTTGTCCTTGAAAAAAGAGGCAAGAATTAAAAGAATGGAAAGATGCCATGATTTTCCCAGCATTCTTCATAAAAGACCAAATAGAAGACTGTCTGATTTAAAAAAAAAACAAACCCTGCTGATTTGCTGTAATAGTAGGAATGTCTGTAAAACGTTAGCTTAGAAAGCTATTTTTTTCTAGGTGTTCAACAGACTTGAGCAAACATGTCTGCAGTTTCACTGTATTTATGGTTTTTTACTTTTTTGACTAAAACTAAAATCTACAGGGTTTTTGTTGCAAATAGAGGAGATTTTTATATCAGAAAATCCCTAGAAAAGAGCAAACACTATATGCTGCCCTGTGATGGCCTATTTCCAGTCCTGCTGCACAACAGCCTTAAGGAAAGCCTTTTCCTCCTCTGCATAATGGGAGAAGGAGGATTTCCATTTTGGTGTCTCACAACAGAGAGATTAGTAAGCAGTATCACAGTAACTCACAGGATATAGTTTATGTTAACAGTATTGTGGCCTAATGTTTTACAGGAAGTAATTTATTATAGCCGTTCTGCTATACAGTAAAGTTGGAAATTTCACAGAAGAGAGTGCATTTAGTTCCATGATTTTCCACACATAAAATTAATGACCATAGAAGCCCAACCTTTTTTTCCCAAGACTGGGTACATCCAACACTAAGTGTGTACACCTCCATTTATATCACCTATATGAAAGCACTACAGGCTGAGTTCAGCATTTTCCCAAAGAGGTCAGTGGACCTTATAAAAGTGTCCGAATGCATCTCAGAAAACAGTGACAGCAAAGAGAGGTGGAAATACTGGAGTGGGAGAAGTGAGATGTAACAAAAGAAATCTGCTCTACAGTTTGAGTTCTATGATTGGTACTGGAAAAAAAATCATGGATGGATCAAAAGACAATGAGGTATGAACGTAGTTCACATTACAATGAAATTTTGGTTGTAATCACAAATCTGCTGAAGTCAATGGAAGGACTCATATTGACTTCAAAGGGTATTGAACCGTGGCATGGTTCCTCAGCTGACTTTGGGTTACTGAAATCACAGGAACACAGGACAAGATTTCAACTGTCTGCTGAAATCATTGCTCCAATAGAAAAGTCAAGGGTGCACTTTAAACAATTTTTCGCTTAATACGTAATTGTTTCATCCAGAGTGGAATCTTTTCTTTTAAATAAGGTGTCAAAAATGGCTTTTTATACGTATCAAATATCTGCATAGAAATACATGTCCCATTTCAAACTGGTACAGAGTTGTCCTTCTGTTTCAACTTAAAAGGTCTCACAGTTTTTCTCCAAAATAACTTATTCATCTGATCTTATTTATGTGTTAAAAATCATTACATACATCACATTTTAGTTATTTTGACATTCAGTCTTTTTTGTGAATGTATAAAGCACATTTAACCTAGCTTTGAAAATTCATTGTGTGGCTTCCTCTGTTTCTTCTGCAGAAGTAAAACACACTGTGATGTACCTTTACATGTGTTCTGCTGCAAAGCTCATTTAGGTTTATGACTTTAGCATTAACTTTCATTGAAGCAGGTCACATGTGCTCTGCCATTAAAAGCAAAGGAGACTGTATGTAAGGGTTAAAAGTCTCTATCCAAATGCTAAACTTCATGCAGTTAGATCAAAACCATCATGTCCAATATCATGTTGGTTTATATCAAAATAATGACTCTAGAACTCTAAATATACTACCTTAATATAACGTTAATATATTTTAATGTTGCTGTTACCATTCTGGGGCCTTATATTAACATTTTTTATCTTAATGTTAACATTTTATGTCATAGTGAACATTACTTTGGTGAGATATTGTTACATGCAGTGATGGATGAATTTGGTAAGAGATGAATCTCCTTGTGTTCTAGCCAGTCCTCAGAGATTAGAGGATCTAGGGGCAGCTGGACTTATCTCTTAATAGTTAGACCAATTATTGACATGTCTATAGGTCTGACACCAGGTGCACAAACAGCCTGTCTGCTGTAAGTCTGGTAGCCTTCAAAAGAAGCAGCAGGTGCATGAATAGCACGGTTTATTTCTCATGCAACAGATACAGATTCTTTTAGATTGCTGGTGTTAAATGCACTAAGCTGCAGAATAGCTATATAGCTCTAAATGCGATTGCAGTCACAATTTTTATCACCCAGGGAAAACACTCAACGTAGTCGAGGTCACAGTTCTTAACAAAAGCTGTCCCTTTTGGGTGGAACGAGGAGAAAAAAAACCATCAATCTGTCCCTACAACTTGACAGCAAATTCTCGTTCACACTTTAGGAGTGAAACAGGCCTAACGTGTATTTCGTTATCTACTCCTGTGCAAATTCTTGGGGTGGGACTGCGGTCAAACCATTGTTAGTTGGCCTTTCAGTTGCACAAACATTGATGACTTCCGCAGTATCTTCTGTGAGACACAGAAAACTGCTGTGATGAACAGGAGAATGGGGCCACTCATTGCCTCACTCCACATTCCTCCTCAGTGCCATGACAACACATACCACTCAGTCTTCACCCAGCCTCCGTGTCTGCTCTAGCGAGCGGATGTACCAGCAGTGATGAGCTTTGACATTTTCAATTGTTTGTGCCTCCTGCTTCCAACAGACATCCAGTCCTCATGTCTGCTTAATATGCTTCCAAGCTCCAAAAAGAACACATACTGTCACAGAAAGTTAATATGAGACAAAGTAATTAATTCTGGTTTCTAGTCTAGAATGCATGTTTTCATAACCAATTATATCATTGTGTTGGTTTAGTAAAAGCTGTGGCAGGGGCTGCGGGGTAGCCGCATGGCCACGCCACTGCTCCCTGCCCCCTCCCCTCTGCCACAGGCCGCAGACAGAGAAAGAAAAAAAAGGGTTTTAAAGTGCCTTTTTGAGTTGAGATAAGGAAAAAGCAATAACAATAGCAAGAGAGAAGCAATACACAGAAAAAGGCAATACCTGGGACAAAAGGGACTAGCCCAGCACACGTGTGTGCATCAAACTGCTGACCCCAGAACTCGGAACTGCCCCCCCACTGGAACTGGCCCTGAGGCATGACATCAGCATGGTATAGAGTAACCTGGCTCCACCAAAATTAATCCTGTCCTGGCCGAACCAGGACAATCATTTAGTGGAGCCATTGGTTTTCAGTGTAAAATGTGTTGATTAAGTAAGTGAACGTTTATCAGCCAATACAGCAGAGCTGGGGTACGGCAGATCACAGCAGTCTGCATTTCCTATTCTAGCAAAACAGGCTTCAGACAGAAGAAATCTGCAGCTGTTGGCAAGGACCTGAATCTATAATTTTGGATTTATTTTAAAACTTTGCTTTAGATATTATAAAACTTTGGCAATAAACACTTTTTTGTTTGGAAGAAAGCTGCCACAGTTTTAGCTTAATGGTTAGATTCTTTGCTAGTTCATCCCTTTCAACGTCTCTTTTACTGTGTGGGAAATTTTGAAATCCCAGAGCAAACAACAATAGTGATTTTAAAAAATACTATGATTTCTGGAATTATATCACAGTGGAAATGAAGACTCCCATCAGCCAGCATTGATTTCAAAACAGACATTTATAGAAAAATCATAATTTCTTCACATTTATGCCCTTTTGTAAATCAGATTCCTTATTTAGAGGTCCAGTCACAGATTAAGTTGTGTAACATGTCTTCAATAAATTTATGTCTGAAACCTGAACAAGCCAGTAAGTTTTTACTGAATATCAGACTTGAAAACTGCTCCTGCAAACTTCTGTTTCAATGCAGTATCAAATGATGCCACACTTATTGGGTACTGAGATGATCACGATAACAACAAACCCACTTTTGTCCTTCTTTTTAAGTGTGCCTGGTCCAACCAAGACCTACGTTGACTCCCATCTTGTGTTACAGACTGACTCCTTCTGCCACCAAGCATTTAATGGATCGTGAATTGTATGTTTTCAAAGGGAAAATTACCTCATCTGCAAGCAGCTTCCACTACTCCAGCAAACACTATAGGGTTGTAGACGAAGCGATATTTGCTGCATAACCAGAAAAAGGACAGTTTAATAAAATAGATGACATAGCAGCTCTGAAAAATGAAGCAGTTTGAACCAAGGATTTGTATTAATCTGCTGAAGAATTGCTCCTGGGATTTTCCACTGGAATTGTGGCAGCTAACCTGAATATAAATGAACAGGAAATCCCTGATTCTTAAATTTTGTTTTCTTTTTCACCCTGACTTCTACTTTTTCATTCTCCAGATATGGTGTTCCATCTTCCCTGGTTGTTCCTTCATATCTTTAAAATTCTTTTTTCCTTTTGTTTGTTAGGAGAATCTGTCATCAAAAAGCTGTCAAAAAAGCAATCATCTTTTAATTACTGAAGTTTTAACCTTTTTCAAATGTATTTTAGTACATCAAACTTTAAAAAGTTATAGCTGTTAGTAGCTCTTCCATATTAATAAAGACAAAGTCCACCTCAATTGTCACTCTTCACATCCTCCTTAGGTCTCACTTTTTTCTCTGAAGCCAGGTATGACCACTGAGCAATTTCCTCAGGAGAAGAGAAATAATCACTAAGGAGACATTATAGTGATTGGGAGACTATGGGTAATTTTCTTCATTTATTTCATTAGCTCTCATGGGCATCTCAACAGTTGTTTCTTATTGGGATGTTCTGTGGCCAGACTTCAAGGAGTTATAGCTGGCCATTAACGCTTTAAGCTTGTTTAATTCAAAAATGTCCTTCCCAAGCTTTATCAAGATCACTGGCTTAAAGATTCTATGGGCTGTGAGCTTCCCAGGTGGCAAGGCAGCAAAGCAGTCTGTATTTACCAGTTCACAGAACCAGGCTCCAAGCATAGGAAATGTGCAGGTGTTTCCAAGGACCTTAATATTTCTGGGTTGGTTTGTTTCAATCCTTTGCTCTGCCATTACAGAACTTCCACAATAAATAATTCTTGGTTTGGAGGAAGATGTTTTTAATGGCCTTCACTGATATTATCAGTTGCTTGTAACAGAAATGTGTTAAATTTAATAGAACAACCTGAACTAGTCTGTTCAGCAAGAGAAAGACTATAGAGCCAGCTGTCTGCTATTGGTGGAACCCCCACAATTCCATCCAAAAGTGGACAAAATTAGGTAAACCTTCCTTCACTTGCTCAAGCAGCCCACCCTGGCAAAGTGACCTGCATCTCATTAATTTCACAGGACGAACCAAAAGTTATGAGGAATGTGTGAAGCTTCCTGAATAACTGACCAGGAAAAACTGAGCATTCTTTAGCATTGCAATAGCCCTGGCTTGCTAAAAGTCTTAATAAAACCATGAGATATATTTCTGCATGTCATGTGTTTCTAAATGGGCCTTATTACTTGGCTTTGTGTCTCAGCTGGGCTCTTTTTCAAACAGAGTAGTTCACAAAGTAATGTGTTTAATTAACAGAATATTTCTAATGATCATATGTAATAGCCCACCCAGTCTTTAAAAATACAGATGGCTATGGCATTCCTGTTAGGGAACAAACTCACTCTGCACGTCTCATCTATCACACTATGAAACACATCAAACCAGGGCTGCTTCTGACTGACACAGAGTGAAAAATCGAGCCAGGGCATACTATGATTTAATGGCAAAGCACACGAGGGACAAAGCAGAGCAGGTATCTGTGGTTTCTGACCTTGTCAGGGTGATTTATTTCCCTGAGAGCTAATGAAGGAGAGATAATTATCTAATTGAGTAAGTCCAATTAGATAGAAAATCCAGATCCCTGACCCTCCATTACACAGATAATAGGAGTATTGGTAAGCTAACAATAGTGCTATTTTTGCTAATTTTTCCCAAGCTACATTGATGTAGAACAATTTTCTGAAAATGTTCTCACAGAACATCAAAAGTCACCATTATTGCACTATTCCCTCGTGAAAGTCTTCATTGTTATTTACATAATTTCAGCTTGCCCAAAAGCAGAGTGTGTGATCATGGCAGTGCTGGAGCCAGCAGCCAGTGAAATGCCTGGTGTGCGCTTCCCCCCTTCTTCACTTACGTATTAAAGTTACAATTATTTTTAATTCTTGACCAAAGCAGAGACTACTTTATTCAAAGAAAGCCTAGATTTATACAACAGCTCTTATAATAGTTATGGCTGGCTGTGTCATTACTAGCAAAGAATTGAAGAGCTTTTGGAGAGTGTGTTTTTTGGAGGTGTTATCATCCTGAATGGAGACAGAAGCTATCCCAGACCTTTGGCTCTGAGACTAATTTCACCAAAGACTTTGTTTTTATAGAGAATTTCATAAAAGTTCCAGCAAAAGCTGTTTTTTTCCTTTTGCCCCTTAAGGGGAAAATGAAAGGATGGTGCATTGTTTGTTTTTTTTCATTAGGCAGTCCTTGCACACCAATAAATCCCCCTCTCAACTATAAGGGTCTGTGACACTTCCTAATAACATGCAAACTTGCAAAATGTGTTAAAAGAGAGTTAGGCGGGGAGTGTGAGTGCAGCCAATAAATGCTGATGTTTCAAAACTTAAAGTAAAGGATTAATTGGATGAAGTTACACGCTTTGCATTGTTCACTTGATATTATTTTGCCTATCATTTCCCCTTTTTGCTGCCACAAACTCTCAACCCTTCCTAACTTTACAGTCTGTTATTGTCCATTACAGTGTCCTATGATTGTAGCCCATCATGGTGTTGGTTTGAAGTGCTTTAAGTCAGTTTCTCTGATTGTTCATGAGTCTTGTACAAATTGTAGAAAATCCTGAGCTTTATATTGTGGAGTATATTAGAATTTGTGGATCCGGTAAAAAGGAAGAGGCAAATGAGTGATAGAGAAGAAGCTTTGATGCATTGCACAGACCTCGTGGTGCTGTTTATAGCTTAGACTGTCTAATATTTGTTCTTAAAGAATTTTTTAATTAGCGGCCTGTTATAGGGTTACAAAATATGATTAAAATAAATTAAAATTCAGTTCTAATTTTTCCTCAAAAGTTTAACACTCAAAGTGAGAACCATTTAACTCAGGTATGGAGATATGTGCTTCCTTGTTATTTCTTGTGAATAGTCCTCAGATAGTTAAATGTGCCACGAGAATCTGTACAGAAATATTTGACACAATATTAAAGTAGGTACACATATCTTCTGGGGATTCTCTTTCTAACAGGACTTCACATTCAAAGTCAAGTAATTGCTTCTTTTACAGAGAAATACGATAGCTAACACTATGTCTTAAGGTCAAAGAGCTCCAGGTGACATTAGAAACTTCTTTTGGCAAAGCCATAGCCATGCAATAAGAGACAGGCAGTATCCCATCACTTTCAAGTTGACACAGATTGGACAAACCAAGAAAAAGAAGGAAAGATGCTCCTTCAGAAAGGTGCCTGGGAGAGAGAAAAATTTCCATTGTCACCTAATTAAACAGTGGCAAAATTAGGAAAACAAAGTCTACAGGGAATCTTGGTTATTTCCGTTCTATAATTAAAAAAAAGTTTTCATGTTTCTAAACAGTACTGTTAAACGGATCATATTTTAAAAGAACTGGACCCAGTTTGCAGATGGACAAATATTCCATGGTTTTGTTTTGGTTCCCCCCTCCTTGTTTTGGATTTGACATAGCCCAGCCTATAATGAGTGCTTGGAATACTGAGACCAAACAGCCTTGCCCCTCTACTCCTAAAGGACTGTTGGGCACAGAGGAAACAGTTGTCTAGTAATGATCAGTAACTTCCCATGCATGGGTACAGTATCACTGACAAATGTAATAGTATATACATTTTTGCTAAATGTATATACTATTATATTTATATAATAGTGTATATTTTGTATGTATTTTAGTATATATTTATATAGTATATAATATATCTACTATATTTATATTTTAATGTAAAAAATTTATTTTAATAATATATTTTTATAATTAGTCTACATTTATGTTTAGTATATAATATATATTTTTATAATTGTATATATAGCACACTGTAAGTGCTAAAATATCAGCACATTCTCTGTGGCTTGTGAGTCATAGTGACTCCATGGTGGGTTAGCAGATGCTGAGCTGAGTAAGATAGTGTACCACATCTCATATATTTTGAAATAAATGAGAAACATATCCTCTATATGGAGAACAGAGCCACAATATTTTCCTTTGAAGGCAAATCCTCATCTTTCTATATGACAGCATGTTGACAGAGCAGAAGAAGAAAATTTTAAGGCATTACACAGTCCCTTCATCACTCAGAGCCACTCCATGGGTTACTATTCCACACCTTGTCCAGAATTACTCCTTGCAATACTATTCATATGCCACTGACAGTGTTAACAGGCTACCACTGACTATACCATTACAAATGTCACTTTTTCAAGTATTGCAAAAAATATACTGATGTTATACAAGTGTAAACATGAGAAAGACTTACAGTTAAAGCAGTCTAATCTTCACTTTAAAAATATGCCTTGCTGCCTTCTGAGACACCAATATAAAAAGCTGTTAGAATTGAATGCATGTGCCAAATGTTTAGACCAACAAAGTATTTTAAAGGGAAGTGTCTTGCCAACTGCTTCAAAAACAAACACTGCCAATATATTGAAATAGCTAAGCATACATCTTCCCTTACTTCAATGCCTAAACAACTTGCTTAACAAAAAAAAAAAAAAAGTAAATAGCAAAATAAAGATGTAATAGGGAAGTAGCAGCTCTCTAAAGGGGGCAGCATAGTAAATACTTCCACACAGATGTATGATCTAATGCAGCAAGAACCTCTGAGGAGTATATTGAATCTGGAATGCCAAAAAGATCTTTTGTTTATATGTGTATTGTACAGAGACTAAGATACACAGTATAGTCTCATTTAATTGTTATTATTGCTTTCTTGTTTTGATCTCTGTAATTTATGTGCCAAGTCATTTAGTCATTCCAATTTTCCTGTCAGTCTACTTCAGTGACAGCTCAGAGTACCCTAAGATTATGAAGTTCCCAAAACATGAAAAAAGAACTAATTCACACAGCTCAGCACTGGTCTGAAAAGTTTCAGATCTGAACAGAGTGGCGAGATAATCAAATCTCACCGGATTTTGAGAATAATGCATTTTTAGCAATCTCACTGACATAACACTTCAGACAAATTCAGTCTGCTTGTTTAAACAGCTTAACAAACACAGTAAGAAAGTCCAAGTACTCTACAATATTTTAATAGATACTTAATCTGCTGAAGAACAGCAGAGGAAGCGGAAGAACCAGGAATGTCTTCTAAGAAAGAAAAGTGCTTGTCTTAAGTGGAATAGTAGATGACAGCTGTGGCAAAGAATTATAGACCTTGAGCAGAGAGGTTATGTTCTAATCTGGTAGCAACCTGAACCTAATGCAGGCTCTGTTAAGCTCATTGTGAAATGTTTGCAATTCTGGGCTAGCTAAGCCTAGAAAGTGCTATTATATATATCTGATTGGCAACTTTACTAGCATAGGGAGCAAAGCAAAACAAAAGCAAATGAAAGGTAAGTACTGTAGATATTCTATTGCTTTTTATAGTGTTTCCATCTAGAAAATAATTCTTTTAGTGCACAAGTTTAAAAGATCACAAAACAATTATAATATCACTGTGCTATCTACTTGCAAATCATTGAAAAAAACAGCATTTTTCCAATCAATTAATGGGCTATTTATTGCTGCTACTGTTATTTTATACTTCCAGGTACTCAAAATGGGTACAAGGACATTTCCTACAGAGGTTATAATACCAAAGATAGGTTGCCCAGATAATTTCGTGCCGAAAGACTCAACTTAATTTCTCTTTGTCCGCCAACTCCTCTTTGTATAGCACATGCAGGTTGAATACTGACTTTTTGCACCAAACCTAATATACTTTTTTTAACCATAAACTTGTCTCTCTTGAGCAGAATTTCCTTTCAGAGCATTGCATGGTGGTATTTGGCCAGAGCACACGAAGCCTGAAAATGTGCACTATTTCCTTAGGCATCTGAATCTGGGACAGTCGGGGATTCACTGGGAGAACTATCAGTGCTCCAGCTCCCTGTTTGCATCCCCAGTGTCAAACACACACACACTTTGTCATGTGGAAAAATGAGCATCCAGGGCATAGCGGGTGCCAGGATCTCCTCCATTTCATTTGAATGGGAATATCTCTCTCTGTCATTAAGCACTCATGCACTACCTGAACAATATTGCACTTTAACAAGGCAAGTTTATGCCTCTTTCACACTGAAAAGTTATTTTGCTTGTATCTTACAGTTCTTGGCAATTCCTGCTCCAGTGAGATATAATATTTACACTGGGAAAACCTTCCAAAGAGCTGGGTTTTTTGAGCTGCCCAATGACAGAAATGTCCTTTAGACTGATCTACTGCCCTTATTTTAATTATAGAATAATAGATTGTTTTGGGTTGGAAGGGGCATTTAAAGCTCGTCTAGTCCAACACCCCTGCAGTGAGCAGGGATATCTTTTTATTTGATCAGGTTGCCCAGAGCCCAGTCCTTGAATGGGTCCAGGGGTGGGGCATCTACCATCTCTCCGGGCAACCTGCTGCAGTGTTTCACAACCCTCATTGTAAAATATGTGTTCATTATATCTAGTTTAAATACTCTCTTTTAGTTTAAAAACATTGTCCTTTGTCCTATTGCAACAGGCCCTGCTAAAAAGATTATCCTTATCTTTCTTATAGACCCCCTTTAAGTAAAGAAAGGCCACAACAAAGCCAGAGCTTTCTCTTCTCCAGGCTGAACAACACCAATCACTGCATTTGTTTTGTATGCTATGTACCACTGTTGTTTTTTATAGTTTCATCTGTTTTTCTTTAAGCCTACAGCTTCCTTTGTTGATCTCTTGACTCAATAATCACCATGATCCAACCTTTCTTCTTAAGGATCTGTTTCCCATGCTGGATCAGAAACTGCTGCAGGTATTGGACGTATGTAACCTGTACAGAAATCACCAGGCTGCAGTTTTTCCTCTTTCTGGACTCCATCTTTACATCATGCATGAATGTCATAGTAAAACCTAAAAATACTTACTTTCTTGCTTCACAACTAAATTTATTTACAATTTGCTCCTAGATCAGTTTTTTTTAAAAGATGGTTCCCCATAACCTTGGTACTCTTGAGTCATTAATCTCATAATTAAGCCAATCTGTCTTTAAGTCCTTAGATCTGATCAAGTTCAAACCATTGCCTTGGCTGTACCTGGACATACCTGAGTATTCACAATATTTTCTTTCACTACACATAGCCTGAATCACCACCCAACAGCCATCTGCCAGCACAGCCAGTGGCAATCAGTAACCCAGCAGGCAGCAAATGTTTTCCAGGCTGCTTAGGAGCATAAAAATTGTTTATGGAGTTTCAAAATCTATCATCACCTCTGTCCCTGGATCTCTAAAGGATGGGCAGTCTTTATGAAGTCTTTGAGGTGCCATGACTAAGCTCCTGACAACATAAAATCTTTCATAAGAAATCCACCTCTCCGTAAAGGATTTTCTCGCCACTCTCTGCAATGCTGAACAGGCATGAGTGAAGCATAACTGTTATGTAAAAAGTCCCCATGTTATATGCAATTAGTGGATGCATGAGCAGACAATGGGCTAGTTAGTATTTCTGCTTGATACCTGCCCTATATGAACCTATGCTGGCTGGGCCTGATCCCCTGGTTGTCCTGCACTTGCCATGTGAGCCCACCCAAGATGAACCTCTCCATGATCTTCCCTGGTACTGAGGCCAGGCTGACAGGCCTGTAGTTCCCCAGATCCTCCTTCCTGCCCTTCTTGTAGATGCATGTCACACGGGCAAGCCTCCAGTCATCTGGGACCTCCCCTGTTAACCAGGACTGCTGATAAATGATGGAAAGCAGCTTAGCAAGTTACTCCGTCAGCTCCCTCAGTACTCTCAGGTCGATCCCATCTGGCCCTCTAGACTTGTGAGTCTCCAATTGGTGTAGCAGGTCATTAACTACTACTTCCTGGATTATGAGGGGATTATTCTGGTCTCCATCTCTGTCTTCCAGCTCTTCCTTCTATCATGAGGACAACTGGTCTGATTATTAAAATGTGAGGCAAAGACGGCATTAAGTACCTCAGCCTTTCCTCATCCTCAGTGACAATGTTCCCCCTCTCATCCAATAAAGGATGGAGATTCTCCCTGACTCTTTTTTTGTTATTAATGTATTAGTGAAAACATTTTTTATTATCTCTTGCCACAGCAGCCAGACAGATTTCTAGCTGAGCTTTTGCCTCGCTCATATTCTTCCTACATGACCTAACTAAATCCCTGTATTCTTCTTGAGTAGCCTGCCCCTTCTTCCAGAGGTGGTAGACTCTTCTCTTTCTCCTAAGTCCCAGGAAAAGTTCCCTGTTCAGCCAGGCTGGTCTTTTTCCCTGCCAGTTCTTCTTTCGTCACATGGGGACAGTCTGCTCCTGTGCCTTTAAGACTTCCTTCTTGAAAAAAGTCTGGTCTTCCTGGACCCCTTTACCATTTAAGAGTGTCTCTCAAGTGACTTTCTCAACCAGTGTCCTATACAGGTCAAAGTCTGCCCTTCGGAAGTCCATGGTAGTTGTTTTGCTGCCAAAAACTGAAAGCTTTATCACTTCATGGTTGCTGAGCCCAAGACGGCCTCCAACCACCACATGACCCACCAGTCCTTCTCTGTTAGTATACAGCAGGTCTAGTGAGGCACCTTCCCTGGTGGGCTTGCTTACCAGCTGAGTCAGGAAGTTAACTTCCACACATCCCACGAACCTTCTGGACTGTTTCCTCTCTGCTGTGTTATATTTCCAACAGATGTCTGGTAAGTTGAAGTGCCCCATGAGAACAAAGGCTGGCAATTTTGAGGCTTCTGCCATCTGTCTGTAGAACATTTCATCAACTTCTTCATCCTGGCTGGGTGGTTTAAAACAGACTCCCAATGGGATATCCACCTCGTTGGTCTTCCTCCTCATCCTTACCTATAAATGTTAGACCACTCCGTCACAGTTGTTGAATTCTAGGCAATCAAAACACTCTCTAACATAGAGAGCCAACTTTTCTACCTTGCTTATTCCATTTGAAGAGCTTATAGCCATCCATTGCAGGACTCCAGTTACGAGAGTCATCCCATCACATTTCTGTGATGGCAGCTACATCACAGATGTCACAGTGCACAATGGCTTCCAGATCCTCCTATTTGTTGCCCATGCTGCATGCATTAGTGTAGATGCACTTGAGCCAGGCTGTCAGATTCCCTTCAAGCAGTGGCCTGCCACCCCTAGGCTCAACTCTAGTGAGCCTGGTTTTATGCCCTTCCCCCTCTGGACCTAGTTTAAAGCCCTTTCAATGAGCCTGTCCAGCTCATACACAAGGATGATTTTCCTCCTTTGAGACAGATGAACTCCATCTGGTGCCAGCAGACCCTGTGCAGTTTAAAGCTCCCCATGATCAAAACCCCCACAACTCCGTCAATGGCACCAGCCTCTAAGCCACATGTTAATCAGGTGGGTTTTCTGCCTTCTTTTAGTATTCTCCTCCACCACTGAAGGGATTGAGAAGAACACAACTTGTGCTCCTGAGCCATCAATTGATCTCCCTAGTGCCCTGAAATGCTTTTAAATTGCTTCCAGACTTCTCTCTGTCACCTCATCACTACCAACGTGGATAAACAACAGTGGATAATAGTCCAATGGCCATACCAGACTGGAGAGTTCCCTAGTAATATCTCTAACCCAGGCCCCAGGGAGACGGCAGACTTCCCTGTGCTATGGATCTGGCCAGCATACGGGGCCGTCTGTTCCCCTCAGAAGGGAATCACCTACTACAATTACTCTCCTTTTTTTCTTAATAGAAGTAGTCCTAATGCACAGGGAGACTGACTCACCTTGGGTGAATCTCCTGATGGAGCTTCTTCTCCATCCTTATTCTCTTGTCCCTCAATTTCAAGAGCCTCATACCTGCTGCGCAATGGCAGCTGGGGGCAAAAGGGAGGCCAGGAGGGGACTCTCCTGCCTCTCCAAGGAAGGACCTGTTTCCATTCCTCCCCATCTCTTGGGTCCCCTCCTTTTAACTGGTGGCAAGAGCAGAGGGGATTCTCTCTTTCTAGTGGAACCTCCACCTGCTGCCTTTGCCTCAAGGATGGTAGGATCTGACTCCACCAATCTATCTCCCTCTCACACTCCCTTATAGCCCTCAGCCTTTCAAATTCCTCCTTCAGCTCAGCCACCAGGCTGAGCAGATCGTTCGCCTGGTCACATGGAACACAGGTGTTGTCTTCGTCACCCTCTGTTATGAGTGCCAGGCTCCGGCACTCTCTGCAGCTGGAGATTTGAATACCTGCGTGCTTACATGGGACCTCCGTCTAGGTTGCCACTTTTCTTCTGACAATGCCTTTCGCCTGGGTTGCAAACATAGCTGGACCTGCCCAAGTGACCAACTGCCACGACTGCTGTGCCACACCCAGAATGGGTCTAGGAACTAAATGATCCTAGAGGATCCATAGAGGATTCCATAGAGGATCTAGGATCTAAATGATCCTAGAGGTCTTTTCCAACCTGAATGATTCTATGATTCTATGAAGACACACCATGCCCCCTTTGCCAGATGTTGCTCTGTATAAGATCCCTGAGGAAGCTTCTTAAGGTGAGGGATGGTTGCTGCAGCTGTGGCTACACCCATGCCTTGCCCACCGCTCTAGGGAGAGCTGCTGGCTCTGGCAAGGGTTATTCTGCTGTCCACGTGTCTCCCGGCTTCAGAAAACCCCCTTGTACCTCGAGGTCTCTCAATCTGCTGTGGAATGGACCAGCTCCAAAGGGCTACTCTTGGTGACAGATTACCATTGCAACAGATGGTCTTAGCTGCCCTAAGTTACCAGTGTAATATTAAGTAAAAGAGCAGGAGAGTCCTTATGTCATATGACATTTTTTTCTGTATCATATTTTGCATGAAACTGAAAGTGCAAAAAGCTCTCTGTAATTCCAATAAAGATAATAATCAGTTTATAGTTTGCTGAACTTCGATTCAGATACATTTAAATTGCTTACTCAGTCTCACAGAAAGTGAGTGTCAGCACTGGGACTGAAGCCCAGCAGTTAAGGCCAGAGTAATATTCAGAGGCCTCAGACAAGATGAGTGTCACATTGCCTCAGGTATGGAGTAAGAAATAACCTAGTGTTGAGACATGTGCTATGGAATCAGAGGGGAAAAGTCTTTCCAAGGACAGAGAAACAAAAGCAAATCACAGCCCTCTTTCTCTGTCTTAATAAGAATTTCATAGATTTCATATATCACATCTTCTGTACCTTAGTTTCCTGCAGACTTTGTTTAGAGGCCTTGAGGTAAATCTCAGTTGTTGACTTTTCTACTTGCCTGTTCTTTGAAACCTTGTTTCTAAAGATCTTTTTTTAAGATCATCAGAGCCATAAACAATAAATTTGTTAAGGAGAATGTCAGGTGCATTTCTGAATACTTCAAGAAAATACATGAACTTAATATCATGAAAAATCATTTCTTTGCTGTGTGTTTTAGTAAGAAGCAAGCAGTCATCTCAGGTACCATGAGAAGACCATAAGTCCTCAAAACTCTGACAGTTTGCTGAAGAGTTACTATTCTAAGGAGTTACTCAGGTAACTCCTTGTACCAAAGGGAAGGTCCAGATTTTTGAATGCATGTCTTTGTCTACTGGCTAGACAACACTGGTAAGGCACAGCATAAACCTTCAGAGGTCATGCAAGGATAAGACTTGTGTGATTAACCAACATCCAGGAGCTGTCAGCAAATACTGGAGAGAAGAAACAGTTTTTTCAGTAAAAAGAGACTAATTTTTGTGTCCTTGTTTACAGCTGTCTCACTTCTCAGTGAATCCACAAACCTCTCCTCTCTGCTCATCTTCAGGCTTTTGTAGGTATAAAAATGAGCAATACATTTGCAGCTGACAAGATTTTGGCATGAGTCATTTGGCACCTAAACACTAAGTTCATTCTCTCAGGTATAAAGTATTTATTATTATTAATTTTAAAAAATAATAGGTTTTTTTTATGCCCAGAGTTAGTTACATGGTAAAAAAAGAATATCTCCTTTTAGTGTTTATATGCATAACACAAGACAGGCTATTTTTTTAGCAAGAGGACTAAAATTTTTTAGAAAATTTTATCAATTTAAACACAAACAAAACTGACAAAACATCACCTTATATAAGTTGTACCTCTCCATTTCTATTACAAATGTAATGTTAGCAATTATTTTAATTTTTCACAAAAAGCTCTAGCATACACATGCAAAAACATTAATTAGAAATTTAACTCCTTAGTGAACTGAGAGGATGAATATTCCCTGTTTACCAGAGCTTTAAATTTATATTCTGAAAGCTCTGCTGTTTACAATGTGTTTTTCTTTATTATGATGAGCAAAAATTTTAAATGCCCTTGTCCATCAATTAGATTATTTTTCCGTTTATACTTAAAGTCTATGAAGTGGTGTCCATCAATTGCATGTAAAAAGCTTTTCTTTCCTATGTGCCTTTTCTAGAGCTACCTGTTCCTGCTAATATCCTATTGATTTTGATTTTCAAAATGAAGAATATGGTGAGCAGCTTCTGTGTAATAAGTGCAGATTTTCAATAAATATATGCAGAATGATAGCTCTCATAGACTTATGAGTCTTGCTTAAATTAAATCCCAAGTAAATAAAGATAGGCTGAAAAATAAAGTTTCAATGGACAAAGATCTAATTAATAAAGTGGTTTGCCAAAAACATAAGGTCAGTTCAAATTTGCAAATTCAATTTAAAACATGAATTCTAAAAGGATTATTAGCCAAATAAACAGAAAAAAAAGAGTAGGTAAACAATGAAGCAGAACAATTAAACTGTAAAGATGGTATAAAATTTAAAGAATTTTAAGCTCAAAATTTAAATATAACATGTTCCTACATTTTTTATGAAGATGATAAAGTAGAATATGGGGACAAAACCATGGTTGGCTAATGAACTGTGACTACAGAAATCAAAATTACCATAGCCAAGGTTCACCCAAGGCTGAAATTCTCGTGTTCACACAAGGAATCTTCATGCAGAATACTAAAAGAACTGCCACAGGGTCAAATCTGATTTGCCTCGTGACAGAAGAAAAACAAAAGCCAAACTTCCATTTACAAAAAAAGGGGAAAAAGCTGTCCCAAGCACTGACAGATATGTTATCATCATAAAAACCAGGATGTCTACCATAAAATAATGAAAAATATCTGTAAAGAGAAATTAGATTAAAATACAGCATGCAACTAATAGTGATCAGTTGTATCAAACTCATTGAACCGATCATCTTTTGTTGCCATGTTTTATTTTTTTAAATGAAGAAATACAGTAGTGCTAATGTGCTTGGACTTGAATGCATGGGAAATAATTAATTTGGAGGAAACTAGTGGTAATACCATAAGGAAAGAATTCATTAGAAGTTTTGCCAAAATGAGAAGAATTGGATGGAAAAGACATTAAAACAGATTGTACCTTTAGGAGTACTGTTGGAGTCCATCTCTTGTGTCCTATCAAGCAAGATGCCTTATAAAGCCATTGCTACTGGAGTGTGCAGGTGGTGCAACACTGGGAGATTGGTACATGCCAAGTAGGACAGGAATGTCATAGAAAAGAAACTCAACATGGGGAACTGGATTGGTTAAAATAGAAGAAAGTTTAAGTGCAGAAAATACTTTTATGGACTACAGTACTTTACTAATAAATAGTCAGAATTTGTGGACATATAGAGTGGAAATGTGAGAAAGGTGGCCTGAGCAGGATGCCCCATTTGAGAAAGCAGGTGTTTTAGAAACAGTAAGAGGGACTATGACCAAGCTTGGTAAAGATTGAGAGTGTGTGGCAGGAGCAGAGGGGAAACAAGAATCAAAGACAGATTTGAACTTTTCCATTAAAAATTTCTCAAGTGTAAAAATTATTTTTAACATAATTTTAACTGATTTTTTAATAAAATTTGGTAATGTTATCAACGGTATTAAAAAGCATAGCTGTCTGCTTTAGGAGGAGTCTGGATCTGGTATTCCTATATTAGCAGCTAAACCCTAAATGTGTTAGATGAGGCCAGGACATCGTGAAGAGTACAGACGCTATAAAGTCATGGCAATGTAAATCACAATACTATAATAAATGGAGGATTAAAATTTTTATCTTTAAAAATGTTAAATGAAGAAATATACACCTTTTTCTGGAAGGACTCTGTAACTGCCATGGCATATCCCCTACTGTTTGCAGCTATGGTGTTTATATGAGAATGAGGCAGCTTTGGTTTCCAGTCTGTATTCTGCGGGAGTCTCATGTAGCTCCTGAGAACATGTTTGGAAAGCAGGAGCATCCCAGCCCAGCAGCTGAACCACTTGCATTCAGCTGCTCACATATCCTATCACCTTCTTCCACTCTAGGAAGATTTGCAGATCTGTGAAGGCTGTACCTTCATTATTGTAATGAAGAACAAAGAAGTAATAAAATGGGACCACTAAGCTACACAAACCTTAAGAGGGCAGGGTTACCATTTAGCTATCAATTGAATGTATCAATTCCAGATATTTGTAGATGAAATTGTGTGTGCCAGTTTATGCATATGTAAATAATTTTAGCTTTCTTAACCTTTTATTTGCATGCAATATGTGGAAGATACATAAACTTGTTTTTAAAACCCACAAAACGATCTTAATTTCCTCTTCCTTATAAAATACCTCAGTTCACACACTTCTATGGACTGTGTTCAGCTTCCTGCTAAATTCTTATCAGATTTCTGCCAACTTCTCAAAATGTTTTTCTTCACCTTTATTGACTGTGAAAAAACTCCAGGCCAAATCTTGAGACAAAACATAATGGAATAGAACAGAAGCTATAAGTGGCTAGTATTAATTTTTGACATAATGAGCTATGACAGAGCTTTGACAGAGCTCACCCTCTGTTCTCTTAGTGCCAGCATGAGAACAAATTGGATGAATTTATGTGCTTCATATGCATTGCATGGATGACGGACTCTACTATGAGCTCTATATAAAAGCTTCTGTCCTACTGGAGTTTACTGACTATGCTCTAGCTATGCTAGAGTCAGGGGACTCCCCTCTAGGGAGGGGAAGGAAGAAATAATTTTAAGATCAACAAAAATCTTTGATGCTAAGTTTGGAATAATCTCCATTTTCTTTACTCCTGAAATAATAATTTCACTTTTAGTAGTTGCTTCTTCCTACTTTTTGTTTATCAGTTGCAGACAGTGAGTTATAGCAAAATAAAAACGGAGCTGTCTTTCCACTTCCAGCCCTTACTCCTGCATGTTTCTTCGTATGGTTTTACTTTTAAACATTCTCCCATAAAGATGTAACTTACTTTAGGGCTTACATCAAGGAAATTCCCAACAAGTTCCCACATGCAATTGCTTAACCCAGAACAGCTGATCTTTGTAAATCAGGAACAGACCCGGCAGCAATATCTGACCATACTAGGTTGTTGGCTTTTGCCTATTTGTAGTGCAGTCAGTTCACTAATGAGGAGCTGGCAAGAGGCACAATCCCCCCTGGAACTCATTGAATAGGCTTATTTTGGCCTGCTGAAACATTACCTCAGGACTTGAGCACAGAGGCTGGAGCAGCACTCTGCTGCAGAGATGGAGGTCCCATCTCACCAGAGAAGGTAGTGTCTTCCTGAAGTGTTTTAAGTCAGGTTTCCTCCCTGTGACTGTCTCTCTAGGTATGACATAAGGTTACAAAGACACTTGAAAGGGGGTTTAACTCAATGGCTTTTTGATGTTCACACCGAAGAGGCTCCGTCCCATCCTGGGGACTGATCTGCAGTCACTCCCCTGTGGTTAATGACATCTCCCCACACTGACAGTCTCCAAGCACGTGCTTACCCTCCTGACGCTGTTCTGCTCTTCTTTGCAGGGTTGAGCAGATTTAAACTTACTGGACAAATTGCACAGACATCTTCCCAACACAAGGGAAACTACATGAGCAGCAGAGTGCCACCATAGCCAGGCCACACCACGCTCTGCTCCCAAGCAAAGCAGCCTCAGGGCTGCAGAAGAGGAAAAGCCGCAGATGCATTAATGTTACTCTAGTCCAAGACTCATTAGTCAGTTCTTTCAGGTATGAGAAGAGTCTGAAAATGAACTGCAGTTGTCAGTGCTTCCTAACCTGCTCTCATTTTCCCCAGCTGTCATGCCCATGTTTGCTATTTCCAACTCAGACACGCTGGCAAAAGGGATGCTTATGAAGTGAGACTTAAGTGCCAAATCCAAAGGTCCCTTGACACTGTAAATTATTTTGCTTGGAGGCTCATGGCCACTTCGGCTAAGCAGAAGAGTAAAAACACAACAAATCTGATCAGTCTTTTTCAGCCCATGAGTATGCAACTTCCACTACTGTAAAAACTAGAACCTGGGGCTTTAGTTGTGAAAAAAAGCCTCAAAATTGCTTTAGAAAAGAAAGATCTACCTGCAGGATCACTTGAGCTGTGACAACAGTGCTTTGAGCCCAGTAGAGAAGAAACACTGTGGACACCTCATCCCATTCCAGAGCTTGATGCATAGCGCCTGCTGACTCTGCACTGCTAGAGGCATGTGCAGGAGGCTCATGTGAGGACGTTGGGAGTGTTAGGCTGGTGGTGGAAGCCCCTGTTGAGTTTTGGACTCCATCCATGTCGGGCAGCCTCTGGGACTGGTACAGAACTGTGAGCAGAAGTGGCCTTCTCCAGTCAGATTTTTGCTTTTAAGTCAATGGGTATTGGATTGCACCCAAACCTACAGAAGTATTTGGGAAACAGGAAAAATACTTGACGTCATAACAGCAGATTTCCATTAGCAGAGATTAAAAGCTACTTTAAGTTAGCCTAACTAGAGGTTTTACTTACTAGTACAGCATTACACATTTCCAAGTCCCTGTAAGTACAGCTAGAAGTGCAGTGTCAGCTACTTTGCCTGCATGACTACGGTTGGTGTCTGGAGACAGCCCATGCCTTTCCGTTCATGCAGTGGGAGGTTGTTAGGCACACTGCTGCAGGTGGTGTGCTAAAATGTCCTGCTGCTTAGCTATCACTGCAGAGGCAGGATTTATATAGATGGATATGAGGCATGCTTTTCTAAATTAGTAGTGACTTTATTAATCTGGACAGAAATATTCTGGCCATGGACATCTGACAAAAAATGAGAGCCCTATGTTTGTTCGTCTGTGTTTGTGCAGAAATACATTTGATAACACTGATAGCAGCCAGCTTGCTGCTATCCATCACAGATGCTGAAGCCCAGAGTTGCAAGTGAAGCGTTTGTTCATGACAGCATCCCCAGATATCCCAATTCTTCGGGAACTTTTTATCTCCTGCTGGCTCAATGGGACACAGTACTGGCTGTTGTTGTCATGGCTTTGGCTTTGCTGCTACCTCCATCTAAGCCTTTACTCACTTGATTGAAGCACAGCGTACTGCAAAGAAGTGGCAAAATCTCAGGCTATGTATGTGGGGTGCCTTATTTGACAAAGTTCACAGCTCTGCTACAGCTCCAGTTTATCATAATAAAGTAACCGGTTTAGTGTACGCAAAAGGTGTTTCTTTTTTTCTTTCAGTCTCCTGTGCTTCTGATGTATTGTCATTCAATTATGTGTCCCCTAGGAACTGCTCTCACTACAATTTCAGCAGATGTGTCTTGCAGTGGATTGCCATTTTAGAAGGTAAGCAATTATTCCTGTTTCAAGATTTGCCATTCAGCACCTCTATGGAGAAAGCTTACATTAACAAAGGAGAAAGCTGAGCATACAGAGCTCCACAAATACAGTCCAGAAGTGAGACTGCACAGCTACACAGAGAGCCCTGCCTTCATGGGCTATGGCCAGCTCAGAGGCTTCGGCAGCATTTTCTTTGGTCCACTCCTTGGGGTGAGACAGCAACTTAGGTCAAATGTGGCAGTACTGCGTTTGCTCGAAACAGAGGGAGAAAGACTGGTTTCTGTTACACTGTTTAATTTGTGATGGAATCCAGACACATTTAACCACGGAGAAAAGTCACAGCTGATACTAATGAAACTCACCTACTTGTGGATTCAATGCTTATACATCATTTTTTAAATGGAATTTCAGTGCAAAGCCCTTTGAAGAGGGAGATTTTTTAAAAAGAACAAATACATGGATTTCACATCTCTAGCACTTAATACCTCTGCTTAGCCTGAAGTAATTTTCATCCCAGTTAATTCAGTTCATTACTAGGCAGAAGCTGAGACTTGCTTTCACTGTTTTGATGTTTATTTGACAAAAACCTACTTGCTAACAAAGCTGCGTGGAAGTTTAAGAAACACTTCAAGGTAGCATCAGAAAACTGCCTTGTAGTTTTCTCTAATTTGAATAACACACTTTTGTCTGAGTGACTCATATTTCATGTCTGTTCATAAAATAAGAGAACTTCCATCAGCTGAACTCCTCACATAGAAGCCATTGCATCATCACACTGTCGAAACTTTGCCCATCAAAAGTGGAATGATGTATTTAGATAGGTTTTTTGTTTTGGGCCATTCTGCCTAGTTACTGTCACAGAAATAAAATAACATACCTTAAAGAAATAAGTAGTAAGGGGATTTTAAAAAGGAATTAAGTATATTTACTATTATATTGGTCTCAGCTATGTAAATTTCCACTGAATTTAAAATCCAGTGGTGCATTTCCCACTGTTTGTACTTCATCAAGACTATTGCTCTCAGCCACAACAGGCCACTCCCTTGATCGCTACCTAAAAGCTTTCATTCTTTTTCTGAATTACATTTTATATTTTTACTCACCAAACCCCACTTCTGTTGCTAAATTGTATTACTGGTTTAATCAAGTTTCATTTGAATCTGTTCTGCCTAAAGTTCAGTCTCTAACTAATAACTCTCTGAGGATCAGCTACATTGTGATAGTTGAATGTGTATAAATAATGAGTTGCAAAAAATGAACCTGTAGGATTAAACCACTCAGCAGTACTTGCAGCACTGAATGCAGGAAATTATGAGAGATACTGCAGATTTTTTCTTGCCATGGGATCCTAAACCCCCAGGAAGCTTCCTGGCTTGCCCAGCTGTAAGGTGAGGGGAAAAACTTCCGTGGGTTTTCCTGAAGTAAAATTACACTATTTTACTTCTGACACGCTCTGTGGAAAACAGGACAGTAACAGTAATTTAAATAATTGTTTTAAAGTAAGCATGCATGAGGAGTATCTCTTAAGATGAGTTCTCCCAATAGGACAGCAGCTTCAGACTGAACTGTTCTAGATGGGACATAGAACTACTACTGCAAACTGTTTACAGTTCAGTTACAGTCATTAGGTCCCAATGGAAATGTTTATTCCTAACTACATCACTCAAGCAGGAAAAAAAGGGGGAAATATTTGGGGTTTTACTATTCAACTACTGAATTATTTCTCCGTTTTCTATTTCCAGTAAGAATTAATGTGCAGTAAGAATCATTGATCTGTCTGAATAAACAATATGACACACATCAATCCACACGGGCCATCTAACACCGATTTTGTTTCCTTTTGTGGAGCAGACAAATTATATACTGTACAGTTTGAACAAACCCATCCATCTGATTCATCAAAGATCTTAATTTATGGTGGTAAGTTCCACCACAACACTTGATGGTCTGTTTTTCATAAACGGAAACATTTCTGGCTCTTGGAAAATGAAGGAGATGGCATTTCCGTAAGAGGAATTGCTACACATACATTTGTGGTTCTCTCATTGGCATAAAGCTAGTAATTGCCAAGCTCAGACAGTTCAGGATTGTATATATGTTAACCACAAACTTGTTTCTTGTCTGAAGGGATTGAAAAGGAGCTTTCTGAAAACATTTTTCCATCCCTTTGTGATACATTTTAAGGGTTAAGAAGGCTAACTTTATAGGTACCATTTACTCTCTTTCAGTAAGATTGTTTCTATAGGAAAAGTGACACTATTCCCTGGTCTTGATATAAGTAAAAAGAATTATTGCAGCCAGAGTTTAAAACTGCACAAGCATTGATTGAGCAATTGAGCTAATGTTCAGCCCCTAGGACTGGAGCATGCTGAGTTCTGGAAGGCACCACAGGAGAACAGATGTAGCCTCCATCTCAGGAGCATGGCTCTCCCTTGCAAGGTGAAGGATGCCTTGTAGCACAGGACTCTGGTCTTTGCTGAAGGAAGTGCCTCTTGGTCGTGGTTTAGACCTGCTCACTCACACCCCTGACCCCTGACCCCTGTCCCACCCCCACCTCCCCACACTTCCATCCATGGGATGAGAAGCAGAAGAGGGAAAAAAAGGCAAACCCCCATGGGTTAAGATAAGGATGATTTAATAAAACAATGCAAAGGAGAAGAAACAACAGTAATAACAATAGTAGTAATGAAACAATATATGAAGCAAGTGATATAGAACACACCAACTGCCCAGACCAGCACCTACAGCCCCTCTCCAGAGACCATGGGACCAGTCTGGCCCAGATCCTCACTCCCCACGCCCAATAATGGACATGACATCAGTATGGTATTGAATATCCCATTGGCTGATTTGGTTGCAGCCCCCTCCCAGCTTCTGCTGAAAATTAACCCTACCCTACCTGAACCCAGGACACTCCTTAAGATGCCCCCTAAAATGACCCCCGGGACATAGAGGCCACCCAGACTGAATAGACTCAACGGAATAAAGGCTGCAGCAACATTTCACTTTTGAGTACCTGATTTTTGACGAGTGTTTTCAAGGCCCTGGAAGCAGCAAAGCCAAGCCTCCACAAGCTAACCTTCTGAGGAGTCCTGAGGGAGAGACAGAGGAAAACTAGTTGCCTAGAAGAAAACATGTGAGGGAGCTCTGATGGCTCCATAACACAGAGAACAAAGAAACCTAATGCCAATTGCCAGCTGGTTACACCGTCTTCAGCAGCTCACCCAGTCCTTCTGCCGTACACAGAATATGGAGGAAAAGTATTTGAAGCAGCAAGGTTGTTCCACATTTTTCTTAGATTGCGTTTTTTACATGGCAGATAACTTTTTATCTTTATGCACAAGACCTTACTGCCAGAAGTGTTAATATTCAACACAAGTATTTTTCAATTTATTATTATGAAATAAGGGATAACATTTTTTTCTACAGATAGTTTATTTTGTTCCCTGAATATTACTTTACACTATTGGCAGTCTAACAGCCTACTATTTATCAGAAAGCTAATTTGATCAATCCCATAGCAGGCAGATCCATGGCCCTCCTCCAGACAATATTGAAAATGCTATAAATCCACACTGTGATCAAGCTGAAGTTTCAAGGAACAGCTATACTGAAAAAAATCACTAGTTATGTTCTCACTACAGCCTTGAGATAATTTCTAAGCTAGCTGGTCCCTCTAGAATCTGATTTATACACCAGAATAGCATGTAAAATTAAGCAATATTGTAAAGCGATCCCACAGATTTTTAAATTTTCTAATGTATATAAGAGATAACCACAAAGCTGACAGAGCATAAAAAGTAATATTTGAGAGAAAATGAAATCTTCTGGGTCCTGGAGACATAAAAAAATTGAGCTGTATGTAGACAACCCAGAAGAGTTTTCAATCCATGCATTTCCTGCAGTTAGGAAGCCCTTGGTACTCTGAGAGGGCCATAGGAGAGGTGTTCCAGTCCTCTAATCATCCTTGTAGGGTCCAGAGGAGGACTACAAGGATGATTAGAGGTCTGGAACACCTCTCCTACAAAGACAGGCTGAGAGAATTGGGCTTGTTCAGCCTGGAGAAGGGAAGACTTAAGGGAGACCTTATTGCAGCCTTCCAGTATCTGAAAGGGGCCTACAAGAAGGCTGGGGAGGGACTGTTCACAAAGGCCTGTAGTGCTAGGACAAGGGGTAATGGCTTTAAACTGGAAGAGGAAAGATTTAGATTGGAAAACAGAAGGAAATTCTTTACTCTGAGGGTGGTGAGACACTGGAACAGGGTGTCCAGGGCAGTTGTGGATGCTCCATCCCTGGGAGTGTTCAAGGCCAGGTTGGATGGGGTCTTGAGCAACCTTGTCTAGTGGGAGGTGTCCCTGCCATGGCAGAGGGATTGGAACTAGATGACCTTTGAAGTCCCTTCCAACTCAAACCATGCTATGATTCTATGATTCCATGATTCCATGATTCTATGATTCTGTGATTCTATGATCCTATGAAACGTGACCTATGTTAAAGATCACACGTTCTGGCAATATAACTTACTTTCCCATTAACATCCTCAGGAATGTTCCTTTGATTTGAAGGCTGATGTATGCACGTACTTCTGTTCGACACAGTAGAAGCTGTAGGAAGGATCTGCTCACATTTGGACCAGGTTGTTCAGAACATCAAGTTGCCTGCATTGCATCTTGAATAGTGGACTCTCTGCATGCCTATGATAGAGGTGCTAACTTCCATGTGTAAATGTTAATTAATAACAATATATTAAGTAATCTCTCTACAATTGAAATTCCTTCACTGAGGAGAACAAAAAGCAGTAGTAATGCAAAAGGGCATGCTAAAGGCACTGTAAACATAACAAACAGGCATGTCTATTCCCTGAGCTTCTCTATGTATAAAAAAAGATTAACATTTTGGATGCTAGACTATAACATCTCACAGACAGATCCTCTGATGCACAACAGGCATCTAAATTTACCTAATAAAGATTTACTGATTTGTAGGAAAAGCTTGTAAGTTGGTAACAAAGTGGAAAAGGAATGCAGTAGAGCCATGTCATCTGTTTCTGTGAAAAAAAATGTGAGGCAATATACAACTCCAGCAATTACTGCCTAAACACCCTCTCTGAGAAAAGTACTTGCAGGACAGCAGAGCAAGGAAGATGGAAATTATGTGGAATATGCAGATCAAGATTTTCCTCAAGGACTCCTTAGGCTCTGGGGTCAGTCTTCACTTGTAGGAATTTGTCTTCAGATCTGCCTCCTCAAATGGCTTGTCTCAGTCAAAAATTAAATCTAGGGAGAATGCTAAGAGCCTAGTTCAGAATGTAATAAAGACTATGCAAGACAGGTACCTCCCCTGGTCTCTTCTCCTGGGTGAGAGAGTACTAAATCAGGCAAAAGAGCAAGCAGAGACCTGGCGCTATTGAATTATATGACAAAGAGAAAACTCTTTGTGTGAGCAATTACACAACGGCTTACCGTGTGTAAGCCATTTTCCTACATGGTGAGTCAGGGAATTTATGTCCCATTATAGGCTCAGTCAGAAGTGTAAAAAATACAACTCCTTCAGGCATATGTGAATAGACACTCAGGATCAATCTACATGATGAAACCTTTGTTTTCAGTATCTTATATGCTAGACCTCCACATAGCAATGAGTTAGGAATATCAACTACCAAAAAAAAAAAATTGATAGGGTATGAATTAACATTTCATTATGCCATATCTGTGAAGGGTAGGTGATCTCAGACATGCAAATATGATGGGATATTACATATCTGCCACTCATTTTTATTGCATGATTGAGACAAACATGGCTAGAAAAGGAGTGATGCTGTCAACCACCATGGAAGTAATAGATGAGGAAGCTCAGTGGTGTGGAGTTAGGCCGTACTCAAGTTATACAGTATGTTGGAAAGATATATTAGTTACACTCTTTTGTGACAGCTGAGGTTCCTATGTCCAGAAAGCCACTTCTCTGAATTCTGTCTGGGAGGAAGGCATCAGGCTTCTTTCCCCATGTGGGAGCAGCTGGAAGAGTGTTTGGATGAGTCCTGCAGCCCATATGGGACTGTACCTGGTATATCTTTGTGTTTACCAGAAACACAGTTTTTGCACTCAGGTTTGAGTTATGCAACTCCTTCTGACCAAATAGGAGCTGCAGCTTCTTTATCCCTCTGCCTTGGTATGTGCTAGCTGTGCTGCTATGATGCTTTTATTGAATTTAGCCCTAAAGCTATTAGAGTTTCACAGGTACTAAATTCTCCAGCATAATTTTTAGAAATATAAAATAAGGCAGTTAAGTTGTTAACTCATAACTCACTTGATATACTGTCAGCTTGAGGCCTTTGTAAGAAAACACATAGCAGAAAAAAAAAAACAACTAAACAGCAACATAAATTGTGAGTTCATAAAATGTTCAGAGTAATTTGCAGCATTGATAGTTGTTACAGTCGTCTTATACTGCCAGGAAACATTTAAATATATTTAAATATATATGCATGATCCACTCTGCTAGACAAAACTATGTGCTACATAAAGACATATGGGAATGAGCTGTGTATTCTCAATTTAGCTGCTGGATTGTGTCATACTAAGACTGGTTGTAGTCATAAAATTGGTTCACTCAACTAGTCGTTTTTACCTAGAAGTTCTCAAGATAGTCATTGAAACAACAGTTCTTTTCTTACCCAAGAAAACAAACGCAGAGAGACTGAAAGTATCTGAGCGCTTCTGCAAGATGCTCTTGTAAGCAAAGGTTGCTTAATGCTGCCTTCTGTTCAATCGCACAGGGAGATGGGTGGAGTGTAGCAGTGACCAGACAGAAAACAAAACACACAGAGCTGGGACCCAGACCAACATAATGCACCAGAAGTTGGAGACAAAGCCTGTGAATCATTCCAGAAATAAAGTGGTAAGGATTTAAGCTTTGGACAAATATTATACGGCAGTAAAAATCCTTCATCAAAAAATAAATCTAAAACAAATTCTTTTTTTAAAGGACCTCAAAATTAAATAACTCTGTTACCCAATAACTCTGGAGTTTAGAAGAGAAGTATAGACCATCTGTTCAAGAGACTAGTAACACAATCTGTGCAGCTAATCAGTACGATAGCAGTAGGGAATTATTTCATAAGGGTCTGTCACATCTGGTTTTAAAACTAGTAGACTTTTTTATTTTCAATGCATTCTCTGCATCTCTCACAAAAACTATTTTCTGACAGGATTTATGCTTTAGTAGACAGCTTTTAATTTGTGTTTTATCAGTGTGGTGAACTGACCCACATATTAAGAACGTCTGCCTTATGAAAACAGCGAACAAAGGACTACGACCCCCATGAGTCATTGCTGAGGTCCTCCAGGAAACGGAAACTGGAAATCAGAAGGTGTGTCACGGACTATAAAGCCTGGCGGAAAAGACGAATCCTCGCTTTTCTTCCTTGCTGCGCCACGCCGGGGACACGTCCCCTCTCCTCTCTGCTGTTGCTGGAGAAACCGCATTCTTGGAATTCCTGCAGAAGGCACCGCTGTGTGCTGCCTGTGGCGTTGCTAGGCGACCACTGAGGGGGAGGAGG
>JAVFHW010071877.1:7068-17461 GCA_032159205.1 Eurystomus glaucurus suahelicus | reverse complement strand
ATTTTCAGCCTAGAAATAACAAAATAAGTGTGTTCTTCTTTCCAGAAAAGTGGGTTTTCTCATTTTATTACAAATGGGATTTTTTTCAGGCTTTGTAGCTTAATAGTAGATTTGTTCCTGATATTGTTGCAAAGCAACCTTAAAAGTGGAAAAGACGTTTTAAAACATATTAAAAAATGAACTGAGAAAACTCTTTATTCATAAGTATATACAATCTTTATAGCAAAATCTTAGACATTATTTAATATCCTTCAGGAGAAATAAGTTTGTCTATTAAAGAAAAGAAAATCATGAAACTTTTGAGCTTACCCCATCTCTAATGTATAAAACTGTAATACTCTGAGCTGTGGCAAGAGGCTTTTTCCTTGTTATTTTGTTTTGTTTTCCCACCTGGAACAAATTCTCCTTCTGATAATGCAATGAATATTTCTCAAGATTGCTGTTTCAGCTGCAATAATTATTTTTTCTTCAAATAAATTAGAAAGAGAAAATAAAACCTTCATCACTTAGTATTAATGTTAAACTGTACTTTGTTTCTTTTCAAACTTTTGTTTTCTTCTGATGTCCTGGACAGATTTCAAAATACTCTTGTTATTCTGTGCACTTTTATGGTACATAATATTTCATTTGTTTTTCCCTAAGAAAGATCCAGTGTGTCTCAGTGATTTCATTTTACTGTTAAATTGAATTTAACATTACAGTTTCACTCTTTAAAACATCACTCTTATTTAGTATAATTAAAACAAGAATATTTGGCATGCTCAAGCCATATACAAAATTTATATGTATGTATACAGAACAGATCTAATTAGAAAGAAGTTGTACTGAATCTCGAAGAGGTTTAAAAAACATACCCTAATATTCTGTTAATGTGGATTTTCTGTTAACGTTCTTCCCCGTGATACACTAGTATAAACATATATTTGTAGCTGTATGTTGTATTATTTATAAAATTGGTTTTTGTCCAATAAATAACATTTTTATGCTCAGAAACTTCATAAGACACAATATGCAGTATTAGACTAGAGAAATAGGACAAAAAACTACAGAACACAAGAGATTTCCCGACCTAAAAAATGGTTAAGCATCATTTTTTTTTTACAGTGAAAAGGGAAAACATTGCATTGGTTTTCTTGCAATTTGATGAAGGAAGTACAATCCTGCTTACATTGACACTTGTGGCAATAACCTCCCCTGTCCATAACAGAGCAGTGTAACTTGAAGGATTAGAAAATATGAGCTTGATGTTACATTAATTCCACAGAAAATCCTCTCTTTGCCAAATGGGAGGACTTAGTGTGTCAAAAGTGGCCGCTTAGGTATGACAGAGACACAGGCAAGAGAAAGTCACTGCTGTAACTGTTAAAATCAAATAGTTTGGGTCTACATGGCAGCTCTATGAGTCTTCAAAATCTTCCTTGTATGCAACCAAAGATCAAGACCTCAGGAGTGGTACCTTGAAATACAATCATTGTAAAGTGGATTTGTAATGGCTCATTTCTTTGAGCAAAATCTTAGCCAAATAAATTTTCTGATACAGTAACTCTACAAGCCATAATATAATTCCACATTCCATGGTTCCATTCAAAATTATTTTTGTCATTATTTATATTATCATACCCTGTGATGTGATCTGGAGGGAAAAAGTAAGGATGTGTTGCATTTTGCTACAGATTAATTGGAAAATTAAGGTAGGGTTAATCTCACTTTGCATAACCAGCTAAAAGTTTAATTTACACTGGTTGTTTAAGCCTTCTCTGCAATTTTAGAAAGACTTAGGCCTGAGAGGTGGATGCTTAGACAGATGAGGTAACTTCTGAGGAAATGCCTCATTCTCTTTCTTGATCAGGAAGAGCTTATGATGGACTTAACTCATTTTCTGCTAAGGTCATATCTGATGGATCTCATCTACAGGAAAACAACATTTGTAACTGAAAGGACCAGCAGCCTCAATGATATAATGTATCAAATTTTCTTGTCCTTAAAACAATTAACACGGTATCCTAACACGCTATCCTAGACAGGATTAAGAGTGTTTAAATATTTTTATGTAGGTATTCATAGTGCTCTGTTAGGAAAAAAAGAAAAAGTACTTAAGTGTACCTTGAGTGTTATGATTATAATTATTGCTACCAATAAAATACAACTATAATAAATATATTGAGAGACAATTAGAAGAACTGTTTATTAAAATAATCTGACAAGAAAGATATATAAATATGTGGTGAGTTGACCTTGGCTGGATTCCAGGTGCCCAGCAAGCCCCTCTGTCCCCGCCCTCCTCAGCAGAACAGGGATGGAGGAAATAAGATGAAAAAAACTTAACAAACTAGTAGGTCAAAATAAAGGCAGTCTAATAAAGCAAAAGCAAACAGAAAGGTCTCATGCAAAAGCAAAGGAAAACAAAAAAGGTTT
This sequence comes from Eurystomus glaucurus suahelicus, assembly GCA_032159205.1. Classification (NCBI taxonomy): domain Eukaryota; kingdom Metazoa; phylum Chordata; class Aves; order Coraciiformes; family Coraciidae; genus Eurystomus; species Eurystomus glaucurus. Next base: position 15,046 of record JAVFHW010071877.1, on the reverse strand, counting down.
TATTCTCTACTTCTCATCAGCAGACAATTTCCAGCCGCTTCCTGGCTTCAGTAAGCTGGTTGCTTCAGAAGACACATCATAAATAATGAATGCCTCCCCTTCTGCCTCCTTTCTCTTAGCTTTTATTGCTAGGCAAGCAGCATACAGTACGGAATATCCCTTTGGGTCAGCTGTCCTGGCTATGTCCCCTCCCAAGATCTTTCCCACCCCCAGCCTACTGATGAGAGAAGAATGTTAGAGAGACGGCCTTGATACTGAGGAAGCACTGCTCAACAGTAGCCAAAACATTGGTATGTTATCAACACCTTTCTAGATATTAATACAAAGCACAGCACTATGAGGGCTGCTATGGGGAAAATTAACTCCATCTCAGCCAGACCAAATACAAAACAAAACAAGATGCTTTACAAAAATATTGGGATTCTGATTACTTTTGAAGCTGAAAAGCTTACATCTAAGAAATAAAGGTCACACTTGCAAGAGTAAACACATTCTATCCAACCAGTCTTCTTGTTTGGATAATACATTACAGCCAGTTTTTGCTTGCTGCATAGGAATATAATATAGAAAATCAAGGAGCTTAATCCTGATTTTTTCATTATTTGCTGTGTAATCTTGACTTTTTACAATTTTATATAAAACGTATTTCTCAGTCTGCATGAAGAGCATTCAGTTATATATCTGTATTACTAATGAATTTTGAAGCTCCATTGCATAGTGCATATCAAACAGAGAGATCCTTAGCTGAAAGAATGTTTAAATATGCAAATATTTTTTTATTTTTATTGATAGCTCTAGTTGGCAAATTCTCTTTTAGGGCTGCAATCTAGAACATCACATTTAACAGATGTTAAAGCATCAGTTATCTTCTTGGCACTGGGGCTGCTTTCTTTTTCAGTAGCACTTTTATGACTCCCTTCTGTCATTTCCTGAAACAAAATGCTTGCTGACACAGACCACTTTTTCATGCGCTTAAGTACACTGTAGATTTTCAGGCTATTTAGGTAAAGTCTCAAATCTTCAACTTTATGACCCATTCCCTGTGAGCTCTATTCTCTTTCCTAAGATATGCCCTTTCTGATATATGCCATTTCTGGTTTCATAGAATCATAGAATCATAGAATGTTAGGGGTTGGAAGGGACCTCTGAAGATCGAGTCCAATTCCGCTGCCAAGGAGAACCATAGAATCTAGGGCAAGTTACACAGGAACACATCCAGATGGGTCTTGCAAGTCTCCAGAGAAGGAGACTCCACAACCTCTCTGGGGAGCCCGTTCCAGTGCTCTGGAACCCTCACAGGAAAGAAGTTCCTCCTCATGTTAAGGTGGAACTTCCTGTGCTCTAGCTTGCATCCATTGTCCCTTGTTCTATCGCAGGGCACAAGTGAAAAGAGGTTGCCCCTTTCTTCTTGACATGCAGCCCTCATATTGATACACATTAATTAGATCCCCTCTCAGTCTTCCCTTCTCCAGACTAAAAAGCCCCAGGTCTCTTAACCTTTCCTCATAAGGCAGGTGTTCCAGTCCCTTAATCCAGTCCTCATAGTCCTCCATTGGACTCTCTCCAGTAGATCTCTGTCCCTCTTGAACTGGGGAGCCCAGAGATGAATGCAGTACTCCAGGTGAGGTCCCACTAGGGCAGAGTAGAGGGGGAGGAAGGCCTCCCTCCATCTGCTGGACACACTCGTCTTAATACACCCCAGGAGACCATTGGTTTTCTTGGCCACAAGGGCACATTGCTGTCCCATGGATAACTTGCTGTCCACCAGGATTCCAAGGTCCTTCTCCACGGAGCTGCTCTCTAGCAGATTACCTCCCTGGTTTGTTTGGGTTTTTTTGCCATAACATTTCTTCAGAAGTTGGCAAGTCTTGTTAAATATGCCTCATGGGTGTCAGTTTTAACAGAATAGTAATAGCAGGTTGGGGTTAAACAAATGACTTTGGATTGCAAGTGGTCTGTACACTGTCTGAGAGATCATCTCTGACGAACAGTAGCAATGACATGCTGAAGATGCTTCCAGGAGAATGTTTGGACACCTTTCTTCATCATGACATCTCAGGGGAGCAATAAAGTGTCTTTTTAATTAGTTATTCAATGATAGAAACAAATTCAGCCATAGAATAAATATTGAATTCAATGCAACTAGATGTGGAAATTAATTTGGCCCAAAGTATTCTCATTCCTATTAACAAGTTTTTGCTCTACTCTTTACATGATATCCATTATGATGGAGTTCATGGTTGGATCAGTGATTAGGCAAAAATGTGGCAGGTGTCTAGAATCTGGGCAAATATGTTACATTCAGAGGAAGAGTCACAGACCTAGGGATCACCATAGGGAGGTCTCTCAGTTTAGGCTTTGATGGCCTTCTCTGTCACTTAAGGCTCTGGGAAGTGAAAATAGAACAATGATTTTCTGGGTCCAGGGTAAAGAAGGACAGGGACCTGAAGAGAACTAAAGTGTTTCAGACTCAGTCTGGCAGAATAGACTGTCTACAGTGGCCTCAAGACAAAGACTGATGGCCAAAGCTGAATAAAAAAGGAAAATATTTAATGTCCATCGGGGACATCATGGCAGCAAGCAAACAAAGGGCATGGCTGGGCACGGTGATGAGGGCTGGAGACAAAATACAGCCATACTGCAGAGGGGATAGCCCCAGCTGCCAAACCCTGGGGTGCTGGGGTTGGGGTCACGTTTTGGGCCTGACATGCTAACACAAGCAATCTCCATCAAAGGATTGGTCGTTTATCAGTAGAAGATTACATCTTGAAAAATAACCACTCAACCACTGATCTCTCACTCTTAGAGAGAACTATAAAAGCCTTGAGACGGTGTTGTGCTGGTTCAGCCATCATCATTTTAAGCTGCCATCAGTTGCCTGATTGCACAGGCCAATACTGAACTCAGCAACATCCCCTCAGAAGTCTTCTTTCAGACAGTCCTGCCACAGATTCCTGTGGGCCCCGCTTCCCTGCTGCCCACTGTAGTTCTAGCATCACCTGCTGGACACAATGGACAGAGAGGGCTCCCTCAGTGGCTCTTCACATGGAAGGACACCACTGAGAGAGCTCAGCAAGATGCAACCAGCCTCAACAGAAGTCACACCCAACAGGAAGCTCCTCCGACCGATCAGCTCCTGGTTGATATAGACCTGGTGTCACCCAGCACCCCAGCCACAACCACCTGAGTGAGGACAGAGCCACAAAGACACAGGTGGGCCAGGTTCTGCCTCTAGAACATGAAGTCAACAGAAATATCAAAGCATTCTGCTAGGTTGTGACTCCTTCACAGGTCAGCTCCAACTTGGGGCCCACAACTCAGGACCCAGCATTTCAGAAGGTGAGCCTGAGAACTCAAACACATCACTCTGTGAATGCCAAATCATGGGATTGATAAAGTTATGATTTTGTGACATATCATAATCTTTTTACTCACACTTTATCATTCTACCTCTTAATGCCCATATGCTCTGCATGCTGTCCTGTGCTATATGCTAAAAATATCCTGCTTTCTTTGTCATTGAAAAGAATCACATCTCTCCCCTTATTTAAGTCCTCCCCACTTCAAGTATAAAATCTCCTTTTTTTCTCTCAATAATGTAACTCATAAACTTCATTAAAATATCAAAACCTGGCATTGAGGTCTAAAGTTGTTGCTTTTCTTTCAGACTTGAAGAATTCTTGCTGTGCCCAAAACCTCATCTATTTTTGTCACTCAATAAAGTATTTCCTTTACATGTAAGCCTTGTCTTGCTTATGGTTATGGAAAGTCTCAGGTTTACGTTTACATTTGAACCATATTTTCTCTTAATATCTCTTAATAACCACATTTTCTCTTAATAACACATCAGTAGAGATAGAGTAGAAACTTGAATGAGTATCCTGGGGAGAAGAAGAAAGGGAAGAGAAAGCATCGAATATGGCTGCCAGATAGCAAGAGCTCCATTTTAGAAGGAGTCCTTTTTTGATGCCTTGTCTTACAATAATTTTATGTGTTAAGGCATTTCTGGATACTGTTCCTGACTGTGTTTGCGTCATGTAGCCCGTCTTTGATGGAGCTTTTATTCAAAAGTTCATCTGCATAGATTATATTACTGTCTTCTCCTGCAGTCTAGAGTATACTCATGAACTCATTAATTGCTTATGAGAGACAGATAAAATTAAGAGTTATCCCAGTTAAACTTAGTGAAATTTTTCATAGATGAAAAGGCCATGAAGTTGAATGCACAGTTGTGGGCATATTTGCAGTGCTTCCATGAGAAAACTACTGTAAGAGTAGTATCACTGCCATCAGCAGCAAATTCATCTTACTAAGAACAAAAATGTAACACTAGGTTTTGTGCTACATTTCTGACTGTTGATGTTGTTACACATTAAAACACATGCTATTTGAATTTCATGTGTTTGACATTACCTCAATAAAATAACCTCTGTCAACTATATCACAATTAAAGGGTCATCTAAAGGGAATGTGACAAATGGAGAAAATATCTAAGAAATAATCTGATACTTACCATGTCCAAATTTATTCAGTGAGCAAGAAAGACTATATTTTTTAGCTTTCTTCTTTTGTCCTAGTCAATTTCTCTTCCCTCCCAGCGTTCATTCAGGTGAGTTTTCATATATCTAAGGTAAAAAGTAACATAAGAAAGAAAGATGGATAGTAAGTAGTCATAAAAGCATTTACTTTTGAATCAAAATTGATGCTCAATGAACTTATGATTCAAAGTAGAGAGCTGAGAACCCTGAAAGCTATTGTTTTGTGACACAAAAGTCAGTTTTGAGTGCTCAGGGCCTCACTGGTTCATTGTTCTAAGTGGAGCTGAAGTACAGTAAAAAATATTATTTAAAACAATAATAAGATTTATTACCAAATGCATTGCTCAAAAGCAAAAGTAAAGTGAAATAAAGGGAAGTGTGAAAGAACAACTCATAGACAATGGAAAGAAAGTGAGTGAAAGCAAAGAAAATAACCTCTGGGTTTTTAAAAATTATAGAGGCTGAACGGAGGAACCTGGCTGAGAAAATGCATGCTCTCTTCTGCAGTAAGAATGCATACTGTGGTAAAACTAGGGCCCAGGCAAACCTCTGTGTTGAGATCAGATGCCTTAGGCAAGCTCCAAGCAATGTTTCTGTCCTTATATAATTATTCAGGTAAAAAAGAATGTTTTAAGCGAGGCGTGAACAGTCAGAAATATGATTAGCAAAGAAAATATATCTGTATGCTGTAATTTCTAGGAGTGCAAAAGGGACGAACAAAGACAATTGACAAAAGGAGGGTGGGGAGGTGAGAGAAAGACAATGTTTTGTTCCCTTTCAAGTAATTAAACAATACTGAGAAAAAACAGTTAATTAAAATAATGCATTAAGATTCCTTGTTTGTCCTAGTGCACATCATGAGTACCCTTTTCAACAGGAAGCATTAGAACGAAGAATAAAACTGATTACAGAACTGAACTGTTAGATGGATGAAGAATTGGTTGGATGGTTGCATCCAGAGGGTAGTGGTCAATGGTTCAACATTCAGGTGAAGATCAGTGACAAGTGGTGCCCCTCAGGGATCTGTATTGCTACCAGCGCTGTTTAATATTTTCATCAATGACACAGTGGGATTAAGCGCACTCTCAGCAAGTTTGCAGAAAACACCAAGATGAGTGGTGCAGCTGACACACTTGAGGGACAGAATGCCATTCAGAGGGATCTGGACAAGCTGGAGAAGGGAACCCATGTGAATCTCATGAGGTTCAACATGGCCAAATGTAAGGCCCTGCACCTTACATTTGGGTCAGGGCAATCTCCATTACTAATACTGGCTGGGGGCTGGAGGGATGAAGAGTAAGCCCTGTGGAGAAGGACTTGGGAGTACTGGTGGATGAAAAGCTGGACATGGGCTAGCAACATGTACTTACAGCCCAGAAGACAGCCATATCCTGGGCTGCATCAAAAGAAGGGCAACCAGCAGGTTGAGGGAGGTGATTCTGCCCCTGCACTCTACTCCCATGAGACCTAACCTGGAGTACTGTGTCCACCTCTGGAGTCCTCAGCACAAAAAACATGGACCTGCTGGAGCAAGTCCAGGGGAAGGTTACAAAAATTATATCAGAGGGATGGAATGTCTTTCCTATGAAAAAAGGCAGAGAGAGTTTAGGTTGTTCAACCTGGAGGAAAGAAGGCTCTGGGGAGACCTTATTGTAGCATTTCAGTACTTAAAGGGGGCCTACAAGAAAGATGGGGACAGACTTTTTAGCAGCGCCTGTTGCAACAGGACAAGGGGTTTTAAACCAAAAGTGGGTAGATTTAGACAAGATATAAGGAACGAATTTTTTAGTGTGAGAGTGGTGGAACACTGGTACATGTTGCCTGAAGAGGTAGTAGATGTCCCATCCCTAGAAACATGCCAGGTCGGGTTGGACAGAGCTCTGAGCAACCTGATCTAGTTGGTGACGTTCCTGCTCACTGCAGGGGGTTGAACTAAAAGACCTTTAAAAGCCCCTTCCAACCCAAACTATTCTATGATTTATACAGAGCAGAACTGTCAGCTGTTCATTTAGTATTCTATTACACTTAGCCAAGTTTGAAAATAAATAGAAATAAAGAAGCGATGCTATGTTGGAAAACTACTGCTTCTTCACTGCATTCAGTTCATAAATTTACTCTCTGTTTGTTTCTTTCTTTTTTTTTTTCCTGAAATGGAAGCAGTGAAGTGGTCAGATGGTGAAAAGGTTTTGATGGTTCTCATGTTAGTTGTATTTTATTTCTATCTTATTTTCTTGCTAAAGGAAAAAAGAGTATCTTTCCAAGACTGAATGAATTCAAAATGTTATTCTTTCGTGGGTTCAGTACCTTGGTAAGCTGGTTTTAATAATAATATCTCAACATATTAATATGCAAATTACTAATTGATATGTATTATATCACTGATTGACTCTTTTCTAGTAAATCAGTGAATTCATTACAAGTGAATACCTAAGAACTGAGGTATTTGGTTTTGTTTTGTTTTTCTGTCATACATAGCATTGATGCGATCTCCCTTTTTTCCAGCCAAACTTAAGAGTCCTTAAAACTTGGTTATAATTCTGAAACCATTGATATCTGCTGAAAAGACTACTTTAATCTTTGAATGTATTTTTATATGTAATTTTTAAGGAGTTTTAAAATTTGAAATAAAATTATCTAATCTCTTACCTTCTCTTACTATCTCACTCTAAAACTGTTTTTATTTACTACATTCAATGATGTAATGCCTTAAGAAATGCAAATGAACCTCCACTGTGTGTTATTTTGCCAGTCATATTACTTCTTACATTAATACTCAGTTTTAATATCAAAATATCTTGCTGTTGTCATAAGTAAGGCATGTGACTATTTTATTAATTTATATAAGCCTTATTTTGAAACAATATTTGGAAATTATTGCCGGAAAATAACCAAGGAGATATTTTTAATACTCTGGGAATTGGAACAAAGGTAAGAAACATCCTCCCAGAAACTTCTTTAGTCCTTAGCATGTTTCTTAAACTTTCAATTTTTAGGACTTTTGAGCATTTATAAAAGGTAGGTATTCTCAATATCAAGAAAAAACTAAAATCCACTACCACCTTTCAGGCATTTTTAAGCTTTAGAAAAGCAAAATTCTCTTTTTCCTCGTAAAGGAAAGCAGGAGAAAGCAAACTAGTTTTAGAGTATATTTTTATAACTCTGACAAAACACTTCTGGATTCCTCCTTACTTCTAAGCAGAACACCCTCACAGTTTTTAAGACATAAGTCCTTCTTAAAATAGGTGTTTTGTAACATGTTGCTTGAGCTGTAGTGTAGTCTTTAACAAAAGGTGTTTTATAGAAATGCAAAGCATTCTCAGTTTCGATAAAATAATTGTGTTATGTATTACTTTTTGAGCCAATGCTCTTCAGATTTACAGTCTGACATTTTTAGGACTGTGGTGAACCAACCACATGATTTTTCTGCCTTATTAAAACAG
>JAVFHW010071876.1:35815-58641 GCA_032159205.1 Eurystomus glaucurus suahelicus | reverse complement strand
TATTTTGCTCAAAAGCATGCTGTCAGTAGTATCATACGTCAAAACAAAATTGTAGACTAGTTGGATCAGATGCTTGCACACTTAGTCATTTTGTTTGGCAGTCTGCTTTAGCAAAAGTTGAGGAGAGAAGCAGACATGATATCAAGTCTAATGGAATATTTAAATTATTTTAATTTCAGTACATTAAACAGGTATGAAAGCAAACTTTTTTCTGCACTATAGCTGTATATATCTGTTGCTAAAAACAGAGAAGAAATGACAGAGAGGAAGCATGGTTCCAGGCTCTGTGAGAGCCAGCCTTAGAGCTGGCTGCAGCAGCTGGGAAATCATGATCTCCGCATCAGCTGGAAAGCCAAGAGATGTTCTCTTTTTTCACAAGACCAAGATCCTGCTTCTTAGGGGAGTACAGGGGCTTACAGCTACCCGAAACATGCAGGGAAATAACAACAGGGTGTTGAACTGCAGTAGCTGGGAGAGGCAGGGTTCAGTTTCTGATCCAAGTGCATTGGCTATTCAAGATCTGCCAGACCTGTTGAGTTTCTGTGAGCACGGTTCCTTTCCTCAACACTTTTTTTTCTATTAAAAAAAAAGCAACAATTTGCATACCCAGCTTGGAGAGTTGCATGTACAATGCAAATCAGTTTTGTAAAGACTTATATTACTGATGTGTTGAATCATATTTTATTTAAATTTTGGTTGTTATGTTACTTAACAACAAATTGGAATAATGTTCTCCTAGTTTGGCTCCGTACCTGTCTCTCCTGTTAGATTTTTGTATAATTTGTGGCAGCATTTAAAATGTATTGGCATCGGTATGTACCCATGTTTGATGTTGCTATATACATACTTATCTCTTTGATCTTTAAATGAAAAGTGTTTGTTCCATAGGGATAAAAACACGGAAGAGGAAGCCTTTTGGCTTATCCGGAATAATGAAAAAAGAAAAAGATACTGAATCTGTGTAAGTATATTTCCATCTTGAAGCCTTGTCTTGTTTGAAAACTGGTAAAAGTATGAGGATAAACATTAGCTGATATTTGACAGAAGATGAGTTTATAACAGAAGTTTAGAGGAATGCTGTGAATATGAAAACTTCACCGCTATTTAAGATTTTTGTAACTAAGGATTTAAAGGAAATAACATAAATGTATGTGTAGTAGTCTACTCATGTTTCATTCTTTCTTTCTTTCATTCCTGTGCATAGGTAAGTAGTTGTCCCTTGTTCTACGTTTGAGCATTGCAGATAACATGATCCTCATGTGTACTCCTAATGAAGTAATAGCTCTCTACATAGAAAATGTACTGGATGCCTGTGTTTGCAGAATTGAAGCTTCAGTTATTCATTAGAAAACTTGTGTATGGTATTGAAGGACAGAAAAATCTTTGAATGTTTTTTCAGTAATGCACACTCCTTTCTGAAAGGTCATAAATATAACTCATGACCGATGTTCCAGCTATACCCTTTGCTGTATTCATTACACATGTTCTGTCTCCCAGGAGTTAAAACTCTCCAGAAAGTGAGTTTGAATAAAAGTTCTTACATGGGTTGGTCAGAGGTTTTTTTTGTAATTTCTAGATATGTTTTAGCAAAGTATTTTATTTAACAGAAAATAGTTGCAATTTGGCAAACTTGCCAGTATAGAAATATTATCAGAGGCAATATCTGCATACATACTTTTTAAAATCACTTGAAATTTTTTAGCAGCCTTAGTTTTTAATATAATGCTGAAAAATTAATGACCTAAGAACTACAAGTGCTAATTATTTGTACATTAAAAGTGTCATATAGCTATTTTTTTTCTGATGTTTGATTTTAATAGTGATACACTTCCAAACTATACTTTTACTCTCTTTGTCATGTCTTTAGGCCTCCAAGGTGTTGTTTTTTTTAAGTCATTCCTCTTTGAGTCATTTGTGTTCTTTCTGTGATTTATTTTTTTCCCCACACTCTCTCCTGTACTGTAACTGAGCTGGAATAAATGGTGAGAGAAGTGTTGTATATCTTGTGATTTTGGTCAGCAATAATCTGATAATAGTAGTGTTACAAAGAATTATATTTTCTGATGAAGGTCTAGTTTAAAATAATTAAATTAAAATATAATAAATTGAGGTATTAATGTTTTAAACAGCTTTAGTGCCTTTTAAAAAAGTAATCCGTTCTCTCTGAAAGAACTTTATTTAGTACACTTTTTTTTCTGTAATGCAAAACTGTTGCAGTATCAAATAACAAAAAAGGATGTTTGTTTGCCTTTTGTGTCTTGCATGTACTTAATTGCAAAGTAGTGATTTTGATAGTATTGAGTACTGTTGTATGGTTGAATTTTCTAGCTGTCAGCTTCTCTTGTCCAACGAAACAATTGTTTTGCCACCACATGGGTTATTGCTCAAGCTAATCTCATGTCATGTATGTTATAAGCCTCCTTGCAAACCAGGCATCTCCTTCCATCCATTCTTTGGCAGGTGATGAAATGTGTGCTGGCCCCAGCAGATATTTAAGGCTCTTAATAGTAGTTTTCTGGAGCCATTAAAGGCCTGGTAACTCCAAATTAATTTTTCACAGGTGTATGACTCAATATATCCTTACTCAGAGATCATGTTTTTCTTTGAGCTGTAACAGAAGGAACATTTTCTTAGGCACTAAGGGCTGAAAACTAGCTTCTACACTATGTGGAATGCTTTTTACCTTTGTATGTTTATCCATTATAGTATCTGAATACATTTCTAAAAGGTGCTTTTTCCCAAAGATTTTTTTTTAACGTTGAAAAATAATCTCAGTGTCTCCAGAAAAAAAATTGTTTTTCATAGCACAGAGAGGTCATCAGAAAATTTAAATCAGCTCAGCTACTCCGAAATAGGAAAAGAATTTGCCTTACTTTTCAATAATTTGGACTGAAATTTGATTTATATTGTTTTATGTGTTTCTGTATTTACACACAATACAAAAATGAATAGATTCTGAGGTCAGAAAGAAAGAAGTATGATGGCATATTGATCTCCTATGTAGCACATGCTGTTGGCTTTTACAGAGATTCTTGCATTAATCCATAACTTCTAAATGAACTAGAACCTCATAAATAAATAACAGAATTAATGATGTGCTTAAGTAAAAATATTCTAATAGTTTATTATTTCTTTAAAAAAACTATTGTTAGTCTACATTTTGTCAGATTTAATCTTCAGCTGATGACCCTGTTATAGGCTGTACATGATAAAACTCTGTATCATCAGGAACTTCTCTGCTTATAGAGGCCGAGTACTTTCTTAATCTCTTGTTAAATTAGACTGTAAGCTTATTTACTTTACACTTTCCACATCTAGAAAACCTCATACGGTTTTTAGGCTTTTCAGTTGATCAATGCTGTTTTTAAAGTGTTGACACCTAAACTGGATGTTGTGTTGAGTAATAGTTTTACTACATATTGCTATACAGTTAAGTCAAGGATTTCACTTCTTTTTCTAACCACTCCTTTGCATTATTTCTTTGGCTTAGTTTTTATCTACAGTCCTTAAATTCTCTTACAGAATCCCCATTTGCTGAAATATTACCTTATACAAGAAGCGTGGCCTAGTTCTTTAATCTTAAAAGAAAGATCATTCATCTAGTGATGTAAAAGTCTAAAACCCGATCTCCTCATTTTCCTTTTCACCAGCATTTGCAAACTGTTGAGTTTTCCTTTTTATCTTGAGAACAGATTCTGGGAAGTGTTGTTGGTGCTCCTCTGCTAGATATGGTGTTACTTTCTGAAATCTATTAGCTCACTATTTTTTTCATAAAGTTCATTATGAGCTGAATTCATTTTGTTGTAGTTTACACTCACATCTTTCACATTTCTTAACTTTTATGGAATTCTGGCTGTCTTGTTTGAGTACAGGAACTTTTTTAAACTGCATGTCTATTTGTTATATCTTTTGAGACAAATCTAACACTTTGTCTCTTTGAGCAGTAAGATAGCTTTTAAAATACCTCTTTCTTTTGCTATGAAATCAGTTTAGCCAGCAGAGGGAGATAAGAGGTAAGTCAATCAGAAACTTGGTCACATATGTTTTCTTTTCTGTGAAGCCTTTCAGAGAAAATGGAATCCTTCATCTCACATCAGCTCCTTAGCAGGCTGTACTGAATTGCATATTAATGCTCCCATGTTAGCTAGTTTTTGTACCTGTTTTAAAGACACTGTGGTTTTTACATTTACCTAATTTAGCCTTTCAGAGAAGATGATTTAGATTGCAATAAATCGGAATATTTTTTTTCTGCAAGTACATGTTTAGGATGTTCAGTTCAATTATGTAAAACCACTGTTGTTCAGTTACACTGGCTCCTACAGCTTTATTTGTCAGGATGCAAGAGGACTTGTGTGCTGCTCGAAGTATTCCCACATTCTGTAAATATAATTGCTTCTGCTTTTTGCAGACAAAAGAGAGAATCAGTGTCATTAATTTTTTTAAATTATACTGCTTAAATCAAAATTATAGTGGAAAAATGTAACACTTGTGAATAATGTGCTCACAGTTACTGTCCATTTGCTGATTACTCTTTTTTTTAAGTTCTTATCAGGAGGGTACTCTGTTTTTTTTTCCAGCATCTTCTAGTGCTTGACTGCAGCTGTGCTTGACAAACATGAAGTAGGAATGAAATGCCAAAAAGGGAAGCTCTGAATTCCTCTAAGAATAGTACTAATTTCTTTGGGAAATGGTTATTGTACAAAATGCTTTGCAATTGCATGTGGACTATTTCATTAGGGTTGTTGACTTCTACTTACTGTGCCCATCAACCACAGAGGCCTGACTCTTAAAGTGTAGTCATCCAAAATACAGTGTAGTACTCATGGCTTCCTTTTTTTAACTATTATGTGAGTTTGCTTTTTCAGCATTTCTTTTGAGTTTTTCTTCTGCTGTGTTTTGAGCATAAACTTTCAGTTTTATTTAGATCTCATTCAGCTGAATGTGGATTACTTACAGTAAAAATTTTGCCAGAGTCTGAGATGCAAAAGGGTCAAATACAATGTTCCAGACTAATAAAAAATGTTAATGGAAGCACCAGGACCGTATGAATAAATTCATTTGTGCAATTTATAATTGTATACTTTCTTTATTTGTTTTTTTAATAGGGAGTGTCCAGATGCAGACTCAGTTGTAAGTAAACTTATTTTCAGACAGATGCATATGCTAATATTATTAAGCACTACAATCTGATGAAACTTATATACAGTCCCTGTAATGCATTATTTATTTGATAGAATCTTTAGTGTTTTGATAACATAGTTGAAGTGTTAATTTTGATCAGTGCATGATCTTTAGCACTATATACAAATATATATACAATATATATACAAACATATATACAGTAATATATTTATATTTCCTAATAATTCCAGGTTTTAAACAGGGTGTTTTTACTGCATGTATTTGCTACTTTATTTTTCAAGTTAACAGTTTAAATTGCATGGCTAATAGATTACAAGGGAAAAAAAGGTTAAGTGTATTTTGGACTTAACACTGCACCATCATATTCCTCTGCTTACTACTGTTTCCTTTGAGAACTCCATCTAGTATCAGTGGGGTTCTGCTCCATCACTGGGAATAGTGTGTAGGAATGTACTTTTTTAAAATATGCCTTTAAATGCAGTAGCTCTAGATGCACTTTATTAACAGCCTGTTTTTCATTGCTGTCAGTTTGATTTGTGATACATTTTATGATTTTATTTATTAAATTGTAAATAAGGACATTTTGCCACATGATAGAACTATATGTGTAAGAACAACCTTATAAGCATCATTAAGACAGTTACTTTATCCTGTACAAAGTCACCTTAATTTAGAGCAAATTTCTTGTCTTGGGTACATTTAAAGTAACTTTAGAATTATCCCTATAATTATCAAGCTTTGCATGGAAATAATATCTTTTGACAGTTCAGATTGAGTCACTGATGTGAACCACAACTGAGTTTGACTTGCAATGTTTATTTTGTTCTTTGCTTATTTTGGTCTTTACTATTTCTAAGAATAATTAGTTCAAAAAATTAAACTGTAAATGTGTCTAGCATTCTTTCTGTGTGCATGCAGCATACCATATGATCATCCAAGTTAATTGTTCTGTCTAGATGTAATTTATATTTGGTTAAAAAAAGGACATAATCTTCATAGTGTCTAACAATGCAACTGGTACTTTTGAGGCATTGTCTCTTTTTTTATGCCAAACATTTTATGACTGCATATGGAATTTAAAATTTGGACCATCATTTCTGCTTGCCTTTTACAAGCAAGAGTATTATTCTGAATAGTAGAATGCTTTTATAGCAGAATATATAACTGTCATTCTTGTGAAACGTGTAGCATACCATAGATGAGATTCATTTCACGCCTTACAAACAAGCACCCCAGAGTGTTCTTACATTTGGTTTTGCATTTAGGCACAGGTTAATGTTTTTCATTTTTCTTGTCTTCTATTTAAGATTTTCTGTCTGATTAATTTCTCAAAATTCATCTGAATAGTTATACCATCTTATATATATATACACCATATTGTTATCTCTGTGAGGATTTGTTTTGTATGGATCTTTGAAATAAATTACACATTTCAAGAAATTGAACTTGGAAAAGTATTAGTACCAAAACAGAAAAAAAACCTATCATTTGTGTTTGAATGATAGAAAATACTGAGGACCAGCCCTCAGAAAATTGAACTTATTTAAGGTTCCTCAGTTATTATTTTGGTCAGCTTTAGCCACTTAGAGAAAATCTGTCTGGCTTTTATATCATTGATGTGATTTTTTAAAAAAAAACATGGCTTTTGCTTATTTGTCAGGAATTTTAATTGTGTGGAAATTTAAGAAATAGCCACTCTACAGTTATTTAGAACTATAAGCACTGAAGTAAATATAATGAAATTTTAGAATTTAAGGTTCCAGTAAGAACTTATTTCAGTACTTTATCCACCGGGTGTACATGATAGTGTGGATTTTTGAACATATAGTGTGTAGCTGATATCATTAGGGCCTTCTCGTTAGTACAAAATGTATAATACAGTGTTTCAACTTGTATTTTCTGTTTCCAGGAAACAGAACAGTGAAGTGGTCCTAAAAATGTCTTTTGTACCAAAATGCAAGTTCTCAAATTGATCTGTGGCAAGGCATCCAGTTATGCTCATTATATGCCAGATTATATATATTGGAAAATACAATATTTGAGTAAATTAGTGATTCCTATCAATAACTTTTTGTAACTGCTATAAGAGGTTTTTATGCGCTTATGAGTAGGAAGGCAGCTGTGAACTGGTATTTGTTAAAAAGGTTGACCAATTCCATAAGCAATCTCTGTTTAAGTATAGATGACAGTATGTCATGAGATTTAAAATTCCTGTGTTGTTATATGTCAATCTACATACGTAGCTTCATTAAGCTAACCCTTGATAATTAAGAAAAGAAATTATGTGTAATACTAGAAAGGGATAGCAACTGATGTCTGGCTCTGTTTGTATGTATTACCTAGGAACTTTTTCTAGAGGCAGAACTAATTGTCTTGTTTCCCATTGGTTTGTCATGTCTCTAAGGATGGTCTATAGGAAGATACGAGCTCTGGTAAAAACTTTTAGGGAAGCATTTATAAGGCTTCACTTGTGTCCTGTAAGATCTGAATGTGGATTCCGACCCTTCCCTTCACTGAGATACTTGCAGATCTCCTCCTTCTACTTGACTGCCTATTTTCATGAAGACTGTAGTAATGTAATTATCTTTGAGTCCTCTGTTCTGTCAAATCCATTTGAAATTGTCCAGTAAGTTCAAAAGTAATTAAGAAGGGAGCCACAGATGCACAGAACATAATGCTGAAAGTGTTTTTTCTTAGGAAACTGGAATGCAAACAAATATATCAAGGCACCCAAAACTTTTCATTAACCTCTATACATACGAGTGTAGCATAACTACTGCTGTATAGAATTATGAACCATTTATATTGCTGGAAACGGATTGAATTTGGATCCTTCAAACTATTTATTAGTGGAACACAAGTGTAACCTTGTATTTAGTGAAATTAAAATGTTTTTCTTTATTTGCATTTCTTAATGTTTAGTCCTGGCATACTTTGAATAGCTGCCATTGATACAGGGTATGAGGCTTTGTCACAGCATAAGACAGGAGGAGCACTTTGAACACCTGTTTTTCTTCTTTCTGTGTCTCTGGCAACAAAGGAGATTGACTATCAGCCAAAGGAGATTGATACCTGAGTGAAATTTACATCTGAAACATGTCAAAAATGGGAAGGCACTTTTTTCTCTTGTTCCAGGCTATGAGCTTCAGCTGGTTACTTGGAGTTTGCTTTGGTCCTGATCTGGATTACAGGAAGTTAGCCCAGTTCATTGAAATGGTAGAAAGTTTATCTGGGAGAAAAAGATACAGCTGTGCTGTATCTTGAAGCATACCCCAAAGAAAACTTGATAAGGAACTCTCATAACCGCTGTAGCTATCCCAGGGGAAGAGAAAAAAAGACAGAAATCAAGCTCAAGTGTACTGAAGGTTCTGTACTTCTTGATTGGTGACCAACCTGTAAGCAGTGCTAACATTGCTGAGGAAAGGCTAAATGAAGTACCTAAGCTGCAATATGCTCCCAGTGTTCTTCTCTTGTCCTTTGTATGTAGCCCAGAGGAACCAATGACATGGTAGTGGTGTAGCTTCTTCCATTGCTTTTGGATGACATATGGGACAGAGCAAGGAAACTGAGGCAAAGTATTCAGCAAAACTCAAAAGTTTTGGCAATGAAACGCTTTAGTCTCATGCTTTTTGTATAGACAATTTACTTTGTTAGTCATTATGTCCTTATGCTTTATTTCTTTAAAAAAATTACTCACCCCAGAAAGTTCATTGACCATACTAATGCAAAGATGGAGTTATAAGCTCTAAATTATTAATGTATATTTAAAACTATATTATACCTTAGTAATGTGTTGCATTATGTCCACAAACACAGGGAAAACTGTGTTTTTTATAGCTTTGTGTTTAATTGCTTAACAGAACCTCTGAGAATGTGAAACCCTTTTCCAAGGAAATCCACCTTTCCTGTTACTCCCACAGAGTTCAATTCACAACCATACTGAGGGATATTTACTGCAAAGACTAAATATAGATTAGTAAATACACTTCTGATGTTTCAGAAAGCAAAACCATTCACCTGTGAAAAATACTGAAAGCAATATCTTGAAATTACTAAACTTCTAAGCAAGATTTTGAGATACCATTTTGCCTATGTGTGACACAATTTGTCAATACAAAGGTACATTGAGTATCTCTTCCACTCTTTTCTTCTATTGGTTTACACAAAAATATAAATTTTGTATCTAATTAATGAAAGCAAAATATGTTGTAGGTATTGTTGTAAGTTGGTACAAGATCAATCTGAATCATTAAAGCTGGAAATAAAAACCAGATGATCTCTGACTCTGTATACACTATGTAGAGTTAGATGTTTGAAAGTGCATATTTTAAAATTTTAGAAATAGACAAAAAAAGAAGTAGAAGTTAAGTTTTCTGCACAGTGTTAGAAAAAACTGGTAATGTAGACTTGCTGAAAAGGAAACAAGGAATTTTTCAGTTCCTGTATTCAGGACTTAAGCCATAGAACTCCCATCTCTATTATGTATGTATTAACTTTGACTTCTTGTCTGAAGTTATGCATACAGGCTACAGGGTAAAGTGCCATCGCTGAGGAATAGATGATTTAAATATCTTTGCAAGATCAGAAATAATTAACATGAAAGTATTAAGAAAGAAATTTAATACTTTAAGAACTTTAAGATTTTAGTGCTTTATAAGGAATTACTTTATCCTAGAGATTATTCAGTAAATAAAAAATAATGCAATGAAAATAACTTCTGTAAACTAAGTTCTTTCACAGTTTTGTATCAACATAGTCAAATTTGCCAGCTATGCTGTGCATGCAGTATATGGCCAGTAATAATATCCTTTACATATATGGCCCAGCTGGAACAAAACCTAAATGTTGTATATTTAAAGATTTTTCTTGGTTTTCAATTCATCTTAACCATGAATGATCCTGATCTATTGAAAATTGCCTAGTAGGACAAGTAAAATAATTTCAGAATTTAGAAGTTGTAGTATTGCAGGAAGATGTACCTACCCTCTAGCTATATGTTTTTGTTCTGTTTACTTTGATGTCAAGTTTCATTAGTGTTTTTTGGTATATAAACAAGGTCAACCTGAGGTCAAGCGTAGCTAAGAACCCTGATTTGAGCAAGTAGAGCTAAGGTACTGGACCGTGTGATCCTACTGTTATTACTTTTTTTTGTTCAGGTTTTTGGTTGATTTCTTTTCTTTAATCAAATAGCAGTAAAGTCCAGATCTTATAAGTATTTCATGAAATTCCATCTCTGTGTTCCATATTTTAAGGTTTGATCTTAAAGCTTAGTTCTTGGCCTTAGTTTGATGTGCCGTTTAATTGGATGCAGTGTTACATCTCCTATACAGGATTTTATTTCTTGCTCTTTTTAGCATCAAGTTTGATCAATGTTTGAATTCATTCCATTTAAATTCAGAAGTGCTAGATTTAGAGAGCTGTACAGAGGAGAATCTTTCTTGGTGATACATCAGACATCCTATTTGTGATAGCTGTAAAAGGAATAGAGGGACAACTATATTTTTATGTTTTTCTTCCTCTGTCATTCAAAAGCTATTCAGAGTGAGTATGACTTTAAATTTGGCTTCAAATTTTAGGTGATGTCAAGTGGTTCCTTGTT
Source organism: Eurystomus glaucurus suahelicus (assembly GCA_032159205.1). Taxonomy (NCBI): domain Eukaryota; kingdom Metazoa; phylum Chordata; class Aves; order Coraciiformes; family Coraciidae; genus Eurystomus; species Eurystomus glaucurus. The sequence goes on along the minus strand of JAVFHW010071876.1, from coordinate 47,900 downwards.
AGTCCACTTGAAGTCTCCAGTCATATGTATGTCGTTTTGTTGTATCTTGTGACTTTTAACAGCAGGTTATATTTTGACCACACTGTATGTATGTGTGTATATATATATACACACATACATATATATTAGTCAAACTGCCTCCCAGTACCTACTTTCTGGTAGAATAAGCTGATTGGTACACTATAATAAATCACCTTCTTATAAAAATGACAAGATTCGTATAAAAAATGTATAACTGGTGAAATCACAACATTTTTAAGGCAGTTCATATAGACTAACTATGCATATGAAGTCCTGAGTGAGCTTTTCTGTTGTGAATGGGCAAAGTATCTGTGTATCCAGGTTTATTCCTTTATATGTAATGTACACAGACGTGGATTTTTGCATATTTTTAAAATTTAGATTATTATGGTAGAGACTTCCTTTCTGCCCCAAAGCTTTATTTTGAAACTTAAGTGGTTAGCTAAGCTTTCTAAATGATTTTAACATAATTCTCTTCCATTTATATTTAATTGCATGGAAGAATTGAAAAACAGAACCAGTCTGAAGTTCCCAGATGCTTATTAGCTTTGAAAATATGGGATGGTGCTGGAGATTTGTGAAGGAAAACTTTGGAACACAATTTTGAGCAGTTGTATTTAAATTTCATCCATGCCTTTTAACTAACGTGAATATTTATGAAAGCAACAGTGCAAGCTTGCTGCCTTTTCTAGGCGGGAGAGGAAGTTTCAGCCTGTGTAACCTGAAATGCTTTAACTTGCATATTCAAGTAATGACTAGTACTCAGGAAGGGTTTTGCTGCTGCACCATCAGAGCCTCCAGTCCCTTAGCTTAGAGAATTAGAAGTAGAAATCAGGAAAATACTTGAGACCAAGAAATTGTAGGCTTATTTAACACTCAATAATAAAGCTGAAATGCTTCTGTTGGTTTCTGACCTTTTTTGATAGAGCACCAGTAAAAGCAGATGCATTCAAACTTGCCAGTTTTCATAGGAAATTTGGAGGTAGTTTTGTTGTATTCTGTTCCTGAAGTATCTTGTCATGCTACTTCTGAACTGCAGATCATAACCTGAGATAACTGTAATAATTAATGGTGAGTAATAATTACTTCCATGAGCTGTCATAAATTTTGATTAAAATTGATATAAAATTCAGTCTGATGCAAGAAAACATTTGGTTTAGTTGTCAATATCCTAATTTTTGTTGGTTTTTTTTTAGAACAATCCTGATGTAGATGATGAAGGGTACAGCATTAAACCAGAAGCAACACAGGATATCCTTTTCGCTGTTATTTTGCCAAGTTAATTGATGTTATTACAATTCTTTGGAGAGAGGATGCACTGATCAAAGTGTTTAAGTAAAGAAAGATGAATGACATTCATGCTTATGTGGCAACTTTGTATTCTTATGTTCATACCTTTTGCAAAACATAGAAAGTTTTGTCTTAGATTCTGTGTGAGTGCAAATATTAAAAATTAGATGAGATGTCTTGAGAACTTTAGCAGAATGTTTTTCGCCTGATAGTAAAAAAACATGATAAAAAAAATAGCCAGAACAAAAGCTTTAAGATGATCATGCAGATCTTTCTCTTTGAAAACATCTCAGGGAGCTTGTAAAGTAAAGTTTGTAAACTTTTTTAAGCATATGGAGCTGTTCTCTGTTCTGTACCTGGACCCTCCCACTTTTACGTAAAACCTTCAAAAAGATTGGGAGCTCCAGCAGTTTAGAAATGAAATTCCTGTTACTTGATGAAGTCATTACACCACATGCTGTCTCTAATTGGTGTTTCTAGCTTTTATTGTCTTTATTATAATAGCTTTGATATTCAGATAGTTTTTTGTCACAAGTTATTATAATAGCTTTGATATTCAGATAGTTTTTTGTCACAAGTTAGTTTTTATGGAGGCTTTTGATTTTTCTCGGACAAAATTCTTGTCCTGTTCTTTTGTTCCATCTGGAACAGCGGGAAGCTCTACTTAAGAGCTGGGAATAATTGCTGTATATCTACGCAAGCCTAATATGCTAGCAAAGTAGCTCATTTTTGGAAATCAATTCACTGAATCCCTGACCCTTGACACAAGTCCATCATCATAGCTTCTCTGTTTTCATCACTTTGCAGAATATGCCACTCTTGCCCCCAGTGAAGATTCTTGTACTGGTAAAAGCAGTTCATGTTATCTCCTGTTTAGAAAATTGATACAAAAGTAAAAGACTTTTATCCACTTCTGAAAGGGGCATTATTTAATGTTTTGCCTGTATTTATGAAAGGGACAGAGAAGTGAAAAAAATTCATGCTTTGTGAATTATTCATCTGGGCATCCTTTTTGACATTATCCGTTTTGTTGTGAATCAATAGAAAAGTCCATAGAATCAGTGAAAAAGCTTAATAATTTGCAATCCCTGTCATCCGGGTAGTACTTCAGCTTCTGAAAATCTTGACCAGATTCAGGAAGTCATCAGTTCCTTTCCTCTTTTCCTCCCGTAGCCTCCAAAGTGGACTCTGTTGATGGAGGACATTGTTTTACCATAACGGCAGTCAGTCTTGTAAGTCCAGTCTTAAGTGTTGGAAAAAGCACTTTACAAGAGCTGCCTGATTCATAAGAAATGACTCTTGAAACTCAATGATAACTTTCAAGACAGAGGATCTTTTGATGAAATGAACAACTTGTCTTTGGACATTTCTTTTCTAGGTACGACCCATTTTGGGGGACAGATAGGCCGTAAGATGAAGATGTGACTTTTTCCTCACCACGAATCAGGCATTCTTTCAGCTGAAATTAATTTGGAATGTCTTTAGGGTTTAGGTTTTGATCGTTGTCAGGGAATAGTTTGGAGAGATTTAATTGAAATGGCTGACATACTTCCAAGTGAAAATAACAGGAGCAAGGTATAGAATATATATGCTCCTCCTAGGTTGTACAAACCGTTTATGTTTAAGTAGAGGAAAATTTTCAAATTCTTTCTTGTCAAAACAAATGTATCTTTTAAGACTTAATATAGGCCTTTTGGAGCTTTTGTTCAGTGCAGCTCCTGTGCATATAAAGAACCAAGGCTAAATTAATCTCTATATTTTGCTTTTTTTGAGGGCTGAGTTGTCATTGTGATTCCTTTTTTACCATGTTTGACAGTGCTTTAAGCAGCTGATACAGTTCAGTTTATTGTGCAGCCTTCTGTGTAACTGAGATCCTTGCAAAATTTTCAGTGCCACTCTGCAAAAAGGGCAAGTACAGTGACTGCTGCTGCTGCTTCCTCTACTATTAATGCTTGATACAGGTACAATGGGTATTTCACTGCTGATTGAAAAAGGCTAGGGCTTTCCTTCACTTGGTGTAAAAGGATTTCTACATTTTTCATACAGTTTTCATTTTTCACAGAATTGCTGGTTGAGTCTTGCAAATCATAAATTTAACAGGCAGAAATGTTGCTACTGTAGAAGCTTTAATTTATCCTGATGCCTTCAAATGTGTAGTTATTCGGTTATATGACAGATACTGCAGTTTTTCAGTCATATGATATAGTGCCTTTCAGGACAGAATACTTCTATGAAGATGAAAGGAATATAAAAACTAAATTTTATCTCCAAGTTGTGAATTTTGGACACTGGATGTATTTGCAGTGTCTGTTTAAGCTCACAAAGAGGTTAGGCAGCATTGTTTATCTGCGACATTCACCTAATGAGCATTTTGTAGAACACAATTATGAAATGGATTAAACAGACTAATTTGAAGTATTTCCACCTTAACTGAGAAAAACATACCAAAGAGAACCATTTCTATTCATCCAGTGATTCTGACTCTGAAGATGATGAACCCAGGAGATTCCATGTAGAAATAAAACCTGTCCAGCCAAATAATAGCTCTCAATATACCATGCCTTCCTTGGATGAATTAAAAGTATCTATAGGGAACATCACACTTTCTCCACCAGTATCTGTAAGTTCATATAATCATATAATGTGGATAACATGTAACATTTACATTGCCAGTTATTGATGTATTCTGACAATCCACAGAATGATCCTTTCTATGATGAGATGATATTACAAATAAATAGTATCAAATTATGCTAGTACACTATTCAGATCAGAATAAGAACAGCTCTGATTTTAAGGAATATATTGTACATAACATACTAAAATAATAATAATGATTATTCTTCTCTGTTTTTTTTTTTTTCCCCCACATTTGGAAAGCAGAGACACAGTCCTGTAAGTACAGAATGGCTTTTTATTCACATTTTTAGATTAAAATCAAGTAAGTGTAGTTTGTGAGGGGAGTTACGGGGAAAACCTTAGGAACATTTCTTTTTATATATACCGTGTCATGTGTAAGCTATTTAATTTTACTGCCTCAGCCTGGGGGGAAACCTGGGAGTATTAAGCATTTTACTGGAGGGATGGTAAAAAAATTTATTCGTAATTTTTTTTTTTTGTCCTGTTTCAGGCACAAATGAATCGAAATTCATCTAGTAAGTGTGAATCTTTAACTTTTAGTCTATGTCAGTTTTTTAACATAACATGAAAATGGTTTCATTTTCTTAATTGTTGAAGAAAGAAACTTCTTAAGTATCTGTATTTTAAATAGAAAAGAACATTTCTTTTGTCAGTTCTAGATACCTCATGTTTTTCCATATACCTGACTCTTCCCTATTCTTGGAAGCAGATGAGGCTGTCTGTGATAGGGATGAGGAACACATCCACCAGCCAAAGGGGCTGATCCCATGCAAAAGGGTCCTGTGCAAGTTCTTAAAACCCTTCCACCCAGTCGAGTTTGGCATGACCAACAAACTGTCAAAGCAGACTCTCCGTTTTATGGTCAAACACACAAAACGTGGCCATGGAGATGGAGGACAGAGCATTAGTCGCTATCCTGTATGTTTTTTTCAGTGGAAAACCAAGCCAGATTTGCTGAAGAATAATGTTGACAAAGATGCGATAATGGAAGAAAAAAATTTCAAGGGAACAACGCTTCCTCCCAAAGTGCATTGTTTTGTGTAGTCCTCTCTTATTAGAAGATACAGGAGTATCTGAATTTATATTATCAGAAAGGATATGTTTAACCCTTTCCATTTTAGTAATTCATAATTAGTTTCAAACTGCATCATTAATTAACAAAGCTGATATTTTAATGTTAGAGTCTCACAGTTTTGGTGATAATACTGTGTCTTTTGCTTAGGTGAAGAGTTAACAAAATCAAAGCTTCCTGCTCCCCCTAATGAGTAAGTTCAGATTTCAAATTTAAAATTCTATCAAATGCAGTTTTGCAGGAATTTGGTCTTATTTTTATCTAATACTCAGAAACTCATTGGAAATCTCAGCTGACTGCTATTTGAAGTTGGGCATCTATTGCATCATAAGAGTTAAAAAGTAATTATCTAACAGTGGAGATTTCTGTTTGTTTTCCCCTTGAAATGCATTTGCTTTATTGTGATCTGTGTCAATTGATACTTATAATTACATGATTACAAAATACCAGTTTTCATTAAAATATCAGGTTTTCAATAAGACAGGCTTAGTTTCTATCCTGTAGTGCTCCATAGTAAAGTGTTTAAGATTACATGCCCCAGATTTGGACAGGTTTGTATACATTGCTGTATACATGTCTGTATATACTGAAATAAATGGATTTGAAGATCTATGTCTCCTTGAAAATGACAGTAGTTTAACTGACATTATGAAGTATGTCCACACACAAACTTGCACCAGTGTGTCAATTCAGATGGTCTCCTTACGTGTAAATCATTTCCTTGACCTGCATTTTGTAAGTACTTTTTATTTTTAGATGCAAAGACAAATAAAGAAGAATTTATCAAATTAATTTATCATATTATTATATTTACTATATTATCAAACTACTACTGAAGTTGTCTCTTCATTTTTATGAGTATATATCTTTCATGTATATTCTAATTGTAACTCTTAATATAGAAAGGGGAACAGTGACCTCCTGGCATGGGATCCACTCTTCAGCAGTTCTCTTGAATCTTCCTCTTCAGCCTCCTTGGCATCCTCATCCTCCTCAGGTAAAATATTTGATAGCAGAAAATTTTTCATCTATATACTTCAAAAGTATTCTGGTGTTGCTATTTTAGTTATTGCAAGGGGATGTGCTTTGACTATTGAAATGAAATAATTTTGTGATGAAGTATACTATCACACAAGTAATGAAAAACTGAGGTATACTGCAGCATATCAGGCTTTCAAGCTAGGGAGCAAGGGGAAAGATGGAACCCTAGAAACCTTAGGAAAATTCCGTCTTGCTTCTGCCTTTTTTTATCACCTTCTCTGACTTTCCAAAAAAATGATCACCCTCTAGAATATAATCCTGTTTTTTCAGATGGGGCGTAAATGGAGGTAGTCACAGCAAGTGTGAGACAAGCTGATCTTGCACTGTGAGCAGGGATGGGTTTCTTCTTTCCAGGGAAGTCTGCTGGACTGTTTAGTACTAATGCACAACAGAGCTTTCCTGTGAGGAGCTTATTTCCATAGGAAACCATTATTCTGTTAGGAGGTGTGCAGACGTAATCCAAGGGCAGCCAGATAAAGATGGCAGGACTGAGACTAGAATTCAGGCAGAGTTCCTGGCACCACCTGAGAGCAGAGGTATTAGGAGGAAAACGGTGGGCTGAGGAGAATGGGAGGGAGAGGGCAGATGTTGCATGGGAATTTTGGGGTGCAGGATTCTGAAGGATAGTAGTGTGGGCAGGACACTGGGCATAGCAGGCTTTCCTGAAACTTGATCTTTGGGGGAAAAATAAATAGCCGGTGTTGATTGTTTATTCAGAAGGCAGAGAAGGATGGGGAGGCAAAATAGCATATGAGTGGGTATGTGTGTTGAAGATGCTAAAGGCAGATGTTTAGAAACTAGTTCAGAAAAAGGAAGGAGAGACCGAAACGAAAACAGATATTACTGCTATGTTAGGATCTGCTTACTAAAAGTATTTACTTAAAATATTTATTATTTATGCTTATTACCTTGGGGGAGATTTAAAGCAGTATTTGTTAGCAGTAGCAGACACTGTTTCCATAGTTCTTTTCAGTTTACCAACTGCATATCTATTTTTCAGCCCCTAATGTCTTAATGTAGAGACTCTTTTCCTCCCACATGCCTGAGAAGGGAAATGTTCACTGTTTTTTTTTAGCTAGGTGTTCACTGTTTCTTTTTGGCTAGGTATTCACATTCCAAAAATTATAGTACACCCCACTTCTTTGTTCACAATCATGGCTTTCTAGCTGTTTTACTCTATGCTTGATCATACAGATTGAAGAATAGTGAGAAGAGTGCATGTATCAGTAGGAGAATTGTGCACACCTAGTGTTAATTCTTCTTGTCCTTAGTAATGTTGCTTTAGCAGCAACCAGCGCTGATACATAACCCTTCGGATTTAAGTGAAACTTACTCTTTCACTGCAGATTCGTGTTCCTTAAAAGTTATGGTTTTTAACAAATCTAGCTTACAGAAATCATAAGATTGTCTCTTCCTCACTTAAGTAACCAGTCAAGATTATTGGCTAGTGGATCCAAATTGTAACATATTTAAGTATAAATTATATATATATATATATATATTACTGGAATGTGCTGGAAGAAGTATTGCTTTCTCAAAATAATGTTTTGCTAGCTTTGGTCTGGTGTTGGAGTCTGTAAAGGAGGCAGAGGATGCGTAATTCCTTGTGCTGGTGGCTGTTACTGTATCCAGTTGTTTATTGCTATGCTTAGATGGGAAGTCAAAGCAGGTTAGGAAATGTTCATGCAGTCCCTCTTGACAGCAGAACTGTGGAGAAAGTAGTTTCTGGCTGATAAGTAGTGACATGTAATTGGGATCCAGAACATCCTCTGTAGCCATATGCGGGGGTGAGCCGTCTACCCGAGTCCTCACAACCAAAAGAAACATATGCACAGAGCCTTACACTTCATTGGAATTTATGGAATACAGGGTCCTGTGGGCATAAGTTGATTTTAAATATAAGATACCTGTGCCTTAACAAACTTTATCTGCTAAATAGTAACTTAAAGGATTGTTGTTCTAGGAGTTAGCTAAGATATTTACACTTGTAAAATGATCCATGGACTTAAGTAGAAAGTGAATGTTTTAAAGTATAACAAATTATTAATACATTGCCAGGGGACGGGGGGGTATACTGGGTCCATGTAGGTCATATTGTTGTTTAAATCAAGTTTTGATGCTCGCTAACTTGCAGCTTAGCTCCAAAGACTTTAAAAAATACACAGCTTTGATCTGATCGTATTTGCCTTGAAATCACTGTTTTATCTTCAGCTTCAAGGTTAATATAGGTAAGCTGATGCTTAAAGCTTTTGAAAAGCTCATTCCGAAACTTAAATTATAGAAATTAGTATATAAGTATATCATGATATAGCATGTCTGACAGATTACTTTTTTTTTTACTGTTAAAATTTCTCTTTGGATATTGTTTTGTAACTCTGTGTTAATCATTGAACACTTAAACTACCATGGTATTTAAGCAGATAGCAGTTTATACAGCACAGAAGTAAACTTTGGTCATCCATGAATAGTCTTGCTTTAATAGAAGTTTAAATTAACTTTGCTATCTTGAACAAACACAACAGACATTTTTTAGTCAGCTATTGATATTGTAAAAATGCTTCTTTTTGTTTATCTTCCTCATTTTCATACATATGTATTTTTAAAATAGTTTTGAGCGTTTTCACAGTGGTTTTTGAATAGCATTTGTAGAAGCATTTTAAAGACTTTGAATGATACTTGAAATACCTGTGGTAAAGGGAAGGCTGTGTTGAAACTGTTTATGTGGCCTTAGAGAATGTACTTTTTCATGACAAAGGGACCACTGTAGACAGGACACCTATACTTTTGATCTGAACTTTTAAACATATTGCTTGCTTTTTTGATTCTGTATGTCACTCTACTGTTGCTCTTAGCTTTGCCAATCTGAAAGACATTGAGAATTGACTAACTTTGTGTTTTCTGCTTCTGTTGTCATCTGCTGCAACAGGCAACAGCCGAGTGCAGGGAATACTTGTGTAAAACTCCTGTTTTCCAGCAGTCGAGGATGGGAGAGGAAATAAACTGGGGTGTGTGATACCTCATACATACCATTACTCACTAGATATACATTGGTGCAGACAGAAGAATATCAAACAGGATCTCATGACTGCATTGTCTTCATTCAGTCATCACACAGCCATTATGTTGGGCTATGGAGAAGAAACAAAAATAGAGTAGGACATAAGAAGGGAAAAAAAAAAGATGAAAGGAAGTTAAACCACAACAGGGAGAAAGAGGAATAAGGAGAATAATGAGAAGCAAGGCCTTAGGTGGAGAGAAACACAATAAATTACTTTTTGGCTTACTTAAAAAATGGAAAATGACATGGTTGGCAGCATACATGAGTATGTGTGATATGTGGCTGTTTTGCTTTTTTTTTTTTTCTTTTATTTGTAAATGGTGGGATTTTTAACCTAGTAGAGCAGTTCTTTTTCATGCTGGCTAGTAATCTTCATGCAACGGCTATTGAATACTACTTTGAATATTGAAATCTGTATTGCTCCTAGTTTCAATTCTTCCCTTTTCCTTCAGCTACACTAAAAGAGCATAATAGGAGCTTCTTCTCATCTACCACTGATTTGTCTGGTTATAGAGTATCTCAGTCTTTACTTGAACACCAGAAAGATTTTTGGTCTACAAGCCCATCCTCATCAGACTTTACTGTTAGCACTTTGTGCAAATCTGGTGTTACAGCAGCACCATCAGGGAGTACCAGTACTTTATCCTGTGTTTCATGGTCTCAGAGCCCGTGGATTTCCTTTCCTGGTGAACTTCTTACAATTAGACACACAAGTGCAGACAAGAAGCCCCAAAAATTGCATTCTAAAAGTGAAAATGCCTGCCTTGCCTCTTCTGCTTTGCTTGGGAGTTCTTCCAACAGCTGTGCTTCTGAGGATCAAAGTGACCTTTTCAGTAATACCATATGCCATGAACAATTATTCATTGAAGAAACTGGCACTGCTGCTGCAATTTCTTCCGCATCATCTTCAGCACTACTGGACTATAGCTTAGTGTCTTCTTGTGCTCATACAAATAAGGGTATGGCAAGCATGCATTGTGTACTGCTCATTGCTAATAACTGACTCCAAAAAGCAAGATTTGGATTCATTTTTTCTTTTTGTTATTATCATTTACCTGATGTTAAAATTAACTCCTTACTTAGAATGTACTAAACTCCTTGATACCACCAGCTTCCTTAAAAATTATGACAATTAATTTAATATTCAGCTTGAAATAAGAAGAAAATTTCAAATTACTCCATTAAAGACATTGCTTTCTCTTAACTATGCAGAGCTTTGCTTTCCTAGAAATAGGAATGTACTTTTGTGGAATGTCAGACAGCAGTGAGATCGCAAAAGTTAAGTGATTCAATTTGCAGAAACAATTCCAGTCCTTAATGACTTTGTGTATATATTTTCAGATTAAATAAAGTTAAATAAATTTTATTTTAAACAATTCCTTTTTAACACCCAGTATTTTGAGTAGTGGATGATACCCCAATGATGTGACATAGTAAGAGGGCAAAATAAAAATGCATTTGGGCAAGTGTGGCATAACTCACTGAATACCTGTGGTAGTGCACCAGACAACTCAGTGTTTAGCATGCATTGTCCTCTTGGGGCATAATACGAATTTTAAAGGAATTAATTTTATTTTAGAAGTTAATTTATCTGGGAACATTTGAATTAGCCACTCAATGTGGATATGGTCAGTATTAGCCTAATTTCTTTCTTCCCAAGTTAATGAGGAAACTCCTGTACTGAAATGACAGCAGAGTTACACTGAATGCCAAACTCCATGCTTAAAAGTTGCATTTTAAATAACATTAACAGATTTAATTTAAAAAGAGCATCAAGAATAATTTAAGGGAGGTAGTAGCATGCGTTGCAACAATGTAGTCATGCATTAGGATTTCAGTCTCTTTTGAAGTTAATTTTAGATCTGGCATACTCACTGGATGGCAACTAACGTGTTTGGTTTTTTTAAATACAGTTCTATTCATTCTATTCAGAAAAGTGACTTTGTAAAAGTGGCATCTTTGTGCTTCTGCCACCATCTGTTAGTTGTTTCTGTTAGGTTTAGAAGGACATGGAGGCAGTATTTTTTTAACTTCTTTTTACTTCTGATAGCTTGGCTAAGAGATAATAAGGAGTTAGTGTGTTCTTGTAATCAACAAGACTAATTAAGCTGTTACACTGCTCTATACTTATTGAAGTCAATGGGATTTCAGTGGACAAAATTTGATGTAAGCACAGTTATGCTATTGTCGGCCAGGACCAAATACGAATTTCCACTGAAATGTCCATTTGTAGTGAGACATGAAAGACTGATCTGTATTCTGCATCCAGATAGATTATACACAAAAGGAAATTTGAGTAAAATAATATTTTAACATACAAATCTCCAAGAACAGTTAGTATAAAATCGTTTGAAAGCAATGAGAAAGACCATGATGCCATTTTTAGAGTCATTTTTCAGGGTATCACATGGCCTTGTTTCAAAAGCATTTATGTTAGTGGTAGGTCTTACAAAATGGAGCCTGTAAGCTAGGAACTTCTAATAGAAACATAACTTCCAGTTATTCCATTCAAGTGAATAAGTATTTATGTTCAATATGACCTTTCTAATATTTATCTCCTTAAATTTGCTTTCTTTCAGCAAGGCCCACAACTCCTCTTTCTGTAGGCACCATTGTACCCCCTCCAAGGCCCGCTTCAAGACCAAAGCTATCTACTGGGAAACTTAGTGGGATTAATGAAATAGTATGTATGAATTGTTTTTTTTAAATCTCCATTGTAACTTGATTTCAGATATGCCATTAATTTACAATGTTACAGTGGAGTTACTCTCCAGCCAATACTCAAGGATTCACATAAACAGATTTTCACCGTTGCCAGAGAGGCATGGAAGTTGTTCATAATAAATATATTACTATAACAAAATAATTCTTAACAGAACTACAAAGGTCGAAATATTTTTTTTTTCATCAGCTGGATGTTTTTAATTGACTAAATCAGTAATTTGGTAATGAAAGGGTAGCAT
>JAVFHW010071876.1:0-35715 GCA_032159205.1 Eurystomus glaucurus suahelicus | reverse complement strand
AAAATGCGAAATACTAGCAAAGTTATTAACAAAGCTCCATTGATTTAGGGATATCACCAAAGCTTTGGGGAATGAATGGTATTAAGTAGATCTTATCAGTCATGTGTTGACACAAGTAGCCCTGCTGTGACTTCTCCCTGCCCTTGGTGCTGGTTGGTGGAGAAGGGAGGTGGCAGATTGCAGCTGCCCATCAGGATAGTGAGAGGTTGCACACTGCCTGCATCTCTGCACACTGCCTGCAGTGCAGGTCTACCTGCCGATAAGGAATGTGGCAAAGAATGCAGATATCCAGACAGCATACCAGACCAAGCCATGCTTAATCTCCTCTGTGAATATTAGGATTCTTGGGGTTTCATTTGACTTATTAACTTGGAAAAATGTTACCGTGGTAAGAGCCTCTTACTGTCTGTGGTGAACCGACCCACATATTAAGTAGCAAGATATTTTCTCCATATTCCTGCTACAAACAATATTCTGGTCTTACATTTTGACAAAATCGAAACATTTTTAAATTGTTTTGCATTTCTGTAAGGTCAGAATAAGGTCAAAATAGGGTTCATTTTGAGATTCTTTTCTCATTCCAATAAAAAATTGTAGCAGTTGCTCTTGGACCAAGGAATCTGTTCCTCATGTCATCATAAAGAGAATAATTTATCTAGTACTCTTCTGCTGTAAGGTATGATTCTGCACAAAGCTACATTCATTTTATACTGCTCTTTTAAGTGAAAGTTTGCCAGTTGTCTTCATTGTATATCAACTTCTTTTACAATTCCCATAGTCTCTATAAAAGCCACATACCCAGCAACAAGTATGATAGAACCAAAATAAAATCAAACAAAACCCAAACAACTAGTTATGCAGCCAAAATGGAGCAGCTTCAGGGGTTCCAGTAGCTTTCAGATAGCTTAATCCCAAAATGATCATTAGTTAGTTTAATATCTGAACAGTTAAGTGAATCATAAAACCATCCAGAAAGTTAGGATGGAAAGGACTTTTGAAGACCTCTAGTCCAGCCTCCTGCTTAAAGGAGGGATGACTTCAAAATTGCATCAGGTTGCTCAGGGACATGCTGAGTTTTGAAGATCTGCAGAGAGAGAGAGATCTTGCAATTTCTTTGGCCAGCCTGACCCACAATTTATGCACAAGGTTACAAGAGGGCATTTTTTTCCCTGAGTTCAGCTAAAATTTCCTTTGCTGGAGCTCCTGCATCTCTGAGAAGAGCCTGACTCTGCCTTCTTTGTACCTCCTTTTTGCTAGTAAAAGACTGCTAGTAAATCCCTTCTTAGGCTTCTGTTCTCCAGGCTGAACAAACCCAGATCCTTCAGCCTGTCCCTCTCTCTCATGTCCTCTAGTTCCAGCTACTTTAGTTGCCCTCTGCTGGACTCACTTCCAGTTTGTTGTTAGTAGCTCTCCTTTAGCTCTGTAAATCCACATTTGCTGCACACAAACACAGCGCTGTAGGCTTAGGTTCTGCTACTGTGTTACAGGACAGTATTTTTGACATAGCATTTTAGACTTAACTACCCAGGCAAAAAATTAATAATTATTATCTATGAAATAATGATATTTATTCCAATGTACAATGAGGGTTTTACACTAAAATCTAGGGTAGATAAAGTATTGAAGGAATTACACTGAGCAACATAACAAAATTGATTGAGGCATGAAAGGAAGAACTCTTCTATTTACAGTCTTTTTTTCATCTCTTTAAAATCACTGTATAATACTCTTGTAATCTCTTTTGTTCAGCCTAGGCCGTTCAGCCCTCCACTGACCTCTAACTCAAGTCCACCTCCTGCAGCTCCCTTGGCACGTGCAGAGAGCATTTCCTCAATATCCTCTTCTGCTTCCCTCAGTGCAGCAAACACACCCACAGTTGGTAAGTTAACTGTTTTAACTTATTTTAGAAATAGCATAATTCTGCCACCAGGTTCCACCTGTTAGGAAAACCATTTGTTGGAGTTACTTGTTCTATATGTGAGTCAAGGCTAGATACTTGACGCATCCTTTGCAATACCTGCTTCTAAATGACACGCAGGAACAGGACAGTGGATTTAACTGGATTAGACCATAGATCCAATTATGGGGTGTTCTTTAGGGAAATATTTTTCAAAATTAATATTCCATTAATTCTTACTTGGTATGCTTGTATATCCACTCATCAAGCACAGCAACTTATCATGTATTTGTTCAGAAGATGTTATTGTCTACGTGCAGAAATATTTTGGGATACTGATAAATTTGAGTGAATATAAGTGCTCACAAAACTAGGTTCTTTTATGTTCTTTTTTTATGTTACCCTGTAATTGCACTTCCAAAAAAAATTAAACTAATGCATCTTTTTCTTCATGTTAGTGAAGTATATAAGCTAAACAGAGGTGTTTATTAAAAGCAAAAGAAACAAAACAGATGAAGATGAAAAGCAAATTAGTCTTCATGTATTGCCACTAATTTCAGAAGGTTTTCTCATTTTTAAAGGAAGGTCCTTCAGTTTTGTTATTTGGTTATAACAAATGAAAAGGAGACTTGTTAGATTCTGGGGCCGAGGGGGTGGGAGGAATTACAGAATTACAGTACTTGATTCCTGAACACTATTACCACTTTAGTCCCAAGTTAAATCAGATTCTTAAGTTACACTCAGTTATCTGTGAATCATACTGATGCCAAGGATTCCTCAGCCAAGCTTGGCAGCTCAGGAGAGCACCTGCACAGCTCCTAGTGGGAGCAGAGTTCTGCACTGAAAGCAGTGCAGCTGTTTCCACCCTCTGCATTACCAAAGCTAGTAAGGTCTGCCCAGCCTTAGTTCCTACAGTTCAGTGGCCACCAATTTCCCAAATGCTGAGAAACATCCCACAAAGATACTGATATTTTGGTTGCCAAAGTCCATCCAGGCTCACATCGTCAGGCCTCAGCACTGGTGCCAAGGAACCAAAAGTTCATGGCAGCAGCATCAATAGCCCCATCTCTGAGTCTGTGTGTTGTTGGAGACAGTGACAGAGTGAAATCGTGAGTTGAAGGAGGAGGTAAGGAGGTGTGTGCTGACACTGAGGTTTTGACATGGTTATTAACCTGGCCTAGCAAAAACAAACAAGGCTGGTTCAATCTGCACTGACTGTATGAAGTAGTCCTGGAGAGCTGGGGAGGTCAGCGCAGATGAATGACTTTGGGGCATGAGGGTGTAACTCTGCGCTGCTGTCTGTATTCTTTTGATTTTTGCACAATCCAGTGTTTCCCTTACCCTATTTGTTCTGAGTAATGGAGAGTTGACTGTAATTATCTTTTTCTAAGTGAACTTCAAGGTATGCACAATTGAATGTTTGTTTTATGCCTTAGCCTTATCTTAATTTGCGAAGTAATTTTATGTATATTAATTTTTAGCACCTAGTTTTGCTTGAAATACTTCGTTTTCTTGCAATGTTTTGTTTCATTTAAATGTAATAGAGGATGATCTTTTGATTGGGAATCTTCCTACAATTGAAAAGCTTTGTGAGACATCACCAGGTATTGTACTCAGAACAGATTTACATGTTAACTAATCACCCTAATACACTACACCTAATAAAAACATATTTCCTTAGAAACAAGCTTCTCAGGCTGTTTCTGGTATCTAGCAGATACATGTAGCTTGAAACCTCAACTATTTAACAAGTTATATGTTGCTGAAATCACCAAAACCTGATATAACTCCTTTTATGTAATGTAGTCTTCTGTCTGCTCCAGCTCACCGTCCTCCAAACAAGCTGAAACTTGGTCTTGCTTCTTCGGTTTGTCATTACTACTTTCTTTCAAATAAAGTGAATAATTTTTTACTTTGACCAATCCTTATTCTTGTAAGACAAATAGGCAAAAATGTTTCTGTATTTTAATATAGTACAAGTCTTTGAAGATACACATAATAAAAGTAATCCTTTTTAAAAATAAGTTTTATTTTCATGACAGCCATTTAACCAGTGTCAGAATTGTCTGAATCTTTGTTCTCAAACCGAACTAAACCCATTTGATAAGATTTATTTGTTTGCATTTTTTATGACCAATGATGCAGTTTTTCATTCTGCAGTTTGGCAACCACCTTGAGTGTGTTAATGCAACTGTTTGCATGGTTGAGTCACTAGCTCTTGTGTCAGAACAGCTTAGGGGCTGTTATGGTGACGGGGGCAGAGGCAGGTGGCAGGGCATCAAAGCCAGCTTTGCTATCACTGCCAAAGGGGCTAGGTCTGGAGCCTTGAGCTGGGCTGCAGCCTGAGATGCAGCGAGGCCTCCTTGGCACAGCTCTGTGACGTCTGAGCCCTCTGAGACCTTGCAGCATGTGTGGAAGGCCCTGAAGCTGAATATTGCTGCACTGCATTGTATTTTCAGCACTGAGACAACAAAGCAATGACTTCCAGAGTTAGGTTAAACAGTTTGTTGCAATTTATTGGTTTTTAGGAGAACACACAGATTTTTATGAATCAAAAGTGAAGGTAAAGCAAATAAGAGAGAAGCTATCTCATTTGTTGTCCCTCAGATACATCTCAGAGAAATTTATATACATATATATTTGCTTTGGCGTCCCCAAAAAAACTTTTTGAAAGTGTTACTGTTCCTAATAAATTTCACTCTTCAGTCAATAAATCAGTACTTGTCTTTTACCAGTAGGAATATCATCTTTATATTTGCATTACTCTGCATGATTTTCGAATACCAATATAAAAATAAACACCAGCCCATTATAAGTAAAAGATTTAAAAATAATTTGTGCATCTGTAAACAAACTGGCGTAATTAGTACAGGGTAATCACCTCCTATCTGCTCTGCCACTGTTTGTTTTCTTTAGTAAACTGGAGGAAAAAAACAGCAAAGCACCCTGGCAACCATAGTGCCACATCCATTGAGTGCATATTTTTATTTTAGTGGAGAATACTTCTGGTGCTCAGTATTTCACCAAACAACTTTTGGTTGTTGTTAGCTCATTATTTTATTGCACATTGCTTCTTGAAATCATGATTTTTAGATTGCTGAGACTATTGAGAATCACAGCTTTTATTGGTAGTTTTCAATGAGAGAAAGAAAACGCTGGAAACATGACCCATGTATTGTCTAAAAGAATAAATAAAACCAACCTGCTGTTCATATAGAAAATATAAATAAGTCAGTGTTTTGTAGCCACCATCACAGTATTTCATTCATCTGAGAATTTTTGGGTTTTGAACCCTTGTGACTAGCGTACCATTTTTGATCTAAGGAGACCTAAGTGTTGCACTAACATTTTTTTCATGGTGCTGAGTATTCTGAATATTTTACTAGCTTAGGGAAGAAATCATCATGGAGAGTGGGGTATGAGGTTGCAGAATTAGACCAGCTCTTGTCTTTTACTCTCTTGTTACTACTTCTTTCACCTATCATCTTCTGCTGTGAAGAACAAAGTCCCAACGTCCTTTTTGCTTCTGAAGGAGCTCGAAAGGCATAGCCACTGTTCTAGAGTAAACAGGATTAGTTTGCCATGAGCAATATTATCATAGAATCATAGAATCCTAGAGTGGTTTGGGTTGGAAGGGACCTTCCAAGGTCATCTAGTCCAACTGCCCTGCAGTCAGCAGGGATATCTCTAACTAGATCAGGTTCTCAGAGCCCTGGCCTTGAACATCTCCAGGGATGGTGTCTCCACCAGCTCTTTGGGCAACCTGTTCCAGTTCCACCATCCTCATAGTAAAACTTCTTCCAAATGTCTAATCTAAATCTACCCTTCTCTACTTTAAAACCATTGCCCCTCATCCTATCACTACATGCCCTTGTAGGTCCCTTCAGGTACTGGAAGGCTGCTATAAGGTGTCCTCAGAGCCTTCTCTTCTCCAGGCTGAACAACCCCAATTCTCTCAGCCTGTCTTCATAGGAGAGGTGCTCCAGCCCTCTGATCATTGCTCCATCAGGTCCATGTCCTACCTGTGTTGAGGGTTCCAGAGCTGGATGCTGTGCTCCAGGTTAGGTCCCGCCAGAGCAGAGTAGAGGGGCAGAATCACCTCTTTTGATCTGCTGGCCACACTTCTTTTGATGCAGCCCAGGATGCAATTTGCCTTCTGAGCTGCAAGTGCACATTTTTGGTTCGTGTCCGGCTTTTCATCCACCAGTACACCCAAGTCCTTTTCCGCAGGGCTGCTCTCTATCACGTCATCCCCCAGCCTGTATTGATAGCAAAGGTTGTCCTGACACAAGCGCAAGACCTTGCACTTGGCCTTGTTGAACCTCATGAGGTTCACCTGGGCCCAGTTCTCAAGCTTGTCTGCGATGGCATCCTGTCCCTCTGGCATGTCAACAGCACCACTCAGCTTGGTGTCATCTGCAAACTTGCTGAGAGAGCACTCAATCCCACTGTCTGTATCATTGATGAAGATACTAAACAGCACTGGTCCCAGTGTGGACCCCTGTGGTACAGCACTTGTCACAGATCTCCATTTGGACATTGATCCATTGACCGCTGCCCTCTGTATGTGACTATCCAGCCAATTCCTTATCCATCGAACAGTCCACCCATCAAATCCATATCTCTCCAATTAATTATACAGAAGCATTTTGTTTCTGCTTTATGGTACGAAAGAAAAAATTCTCACTTTGATCATGGAACGAAAAAGATGGTGCCTTCTTTGTGATAGATAATATTATGTGATACAGGCCATTTTAGCAGTGGTATGAAAAATCAGTAAGATGCTTTCCTCTGTGCTGCTGCAGTAATAAAAAGACAGAGCTTCCATTATTGTGTTTTGCATTCAGTACACAAATAGAAAATTGGTGAAAAGTAAAATCCCATGACAACTGGTTTTGGCAATTGTATGCACACATTTCCAAAAGCCTTAGCATGAGGTCTAAATTGATTTTTATGGCTGTGCATTAGAACAACGTTGTGTTGGCACAGGCATCTGTGAAAGCTTCTCCAACAATTTCTTCTTGGAAACTGTAACCTTTGGCTGAAATAGTTAAAAGAATGTTCAACAGCTCACCAGTGTGGGGTAATATGAATGTATTTGCATTTAAGTTCATGCATTCTGTAAGTTAATTCTTTGCATTTTGTGACCATTTTATGATACATTTTTCCATACAATAAGCATATAGTAGGGATTTTTCTTTCAAGTATTCTAGTCAGTGTCTAATTTCTTTGGATCTGTTGACTTTGCTTCATCAGTAGCCATTTAATGCAGTGTTCCTCTGTCTCATGTATACCTCCTTGCGTCTGTCCATTTACATAATGTCATACTGATAGTCCTGTTTTCTCAGGCTGCTAAGCAGTGTTTTGATGGTACGATTGTACAGTACTATGTTTATATTTTTCCACACACGTTTCAAGTAGTACTTCAGATGCTACTGTGACCTTGATGATAGTAACCTTTTGTGAAAATTACAGATGTAGTCAACCATTCTGAAATCTGTT
This sequence comes from Eurystomus glaucurus suahelicus, assembly GCA_032159205.1. Classification (NCBI taxonomy): domain Eukaryota; kingdom Metazoa; phylum Chordata; class Aves; order Coraciiformes; family Coraciidae; genus Eurystomus; species Eurystomus glaucurus. The sequence continues at coordinate 28,316 of JAVFHW010071876.1, read as the reverse complement.
GCTGAGCTTTTTGAAAATTAAATCTATACACTGTATGTATTCTAGGTGTTTCACGTGGTCCCAGCCCTGTCAGCCTTGGAAACCAGGACACCTTGCCTGTTGCAGTAGCCCTTACTGAATCTGTTAACGCCTACTTTAAAGGAGCAGATCCCACGAAGTTAGTTAAATAGTGAATTATTTTGAATGTAATAAGTTACAATAAGAAAACACACTGGGTTTAGTTCTAATATTTTGCGGGAAAATGTATATACCTTAGAAGAGGGACTCAAAGGGGGTTTTTTTTTTCCCTAGTATAAGTAACAACAGTGGCTTATTGCTCTGTATTGGCCTGCGTCCTACTAGGACTCCATACATCCCTGCTTTATAACGTGTTCAATGAGAACACTGGAAATGAGATGGGTTTTTATCATAGTCAGGTAGGTGCTACATGTAGATTTGGGCAACTAAAAGCACCTCATTCCCTCTGTCACATCCCTTGCTATGCTACTTAGGCCTTGCCTAAGCATAGCTGTGCCATGTTTTCAAAACCTGAAAAATATCCATCGAGACTACTGTATGCTTAACCAGCTAAACTTTTTTTCTTTATTTATTTAATCTGATTTCCAAGTTCAAAGTGACAGTACCTTGTCACATTACCCTCATTTGAAATTGATTTTCTGGTTTTGATTCAGTTAAGTTCATCAGCTTGTGAAAGTATAGTGACTGTTTTAAAATTAGTATTAAAACTATGCAGTTAATGAGTTGCAATGAAACTGATATTTTCATTCTCTTCTAGATGTATTGTGAAGATTACTGGTGATATGACAGTATCGTTCCCAAGTGGAATTATTAAAGTCTTCACCAGCAACCCATCTCCAGCTGTGCTCTGCTTCAGGGTGAAAAACACAAGCAAACTAGAGCAGATTCTTCCAAATGCACAACTTGTATACAGGTTTTGTAGTTTTTTTTTAATATAATACTAAAGTACATGATCTGTAAAATGTGAGCTGTTGCATATGTAAATCAGAATTCTCTGCAGTCTTGTTGATTTGCCTATACATAATTTAATTTCCTGGATTAGTCTTGTTCCGCTCAGTTCTTTCTATTCCTACCATTAAAAATATCAGTGATTACTGGACTTGTAAAGTGCTGAGTATAACAGGAGCCATAAAAGATACTTTGTAAATGTAGCTGTGTGTTTACATGCATTTTATAAATTATTTCTTTATACAGTAGTAACAATGGTAAGATTAAATGATGAAACAGTAGCCTTAAATGGAAAACAAGTAGTAGGAGCTACACCTAATCTCTCTAGTGTATTTTTCAACTGTATCATTTCTATAGTAGGTCAGATCTATTACATAACTATATCTGCTCGGGAGAATTCTTAAGAAAAGGCTGCTGATTGAGTAGGGTAATTGTTGAAATGACAGCACTTGGAGATTTTTTATATATGTAAAAGCTGTAATTATTTAGCAGAGATCTGTTTCAGCTCAGCAGTTTCTATTTCATTTATTGGAGAAATTATTTGAAAACTAGTTAAATGCTTTTAGATGCTACTTTTTTTTGAAATTAAATAAAGGCAAACCATGTGCATCCATTCTTTTGTATTTAATTTCATTTTGATCATACTAATGTGATGAATGATTCATACAAAATTAAATTTTATCACTTTTTAACATGACAGTTTAAAACTGAAGTGTTAGCGGAGCTGTATCTGACAGTGAATTATACTGAAAAGTATATTTTGCAAAAAAGTGAGAAGGTCTAGTATTCTTGTCTGAGTGTTGTAACACTTCATCTTTAATCAGAAATGATGTATGCAATGGATATTTAAGAAGTTAAACACATATAGTAATAATTTGACATTTCATCATATGCTACGAAGGGTATAATTTGCTTGGTGTTTATGGCGAGTAAAGCTTTTAATGAGAATGATATTTGTGGTGGTGTCAGAATTTCTGATTTGAATTGCAATTGGTTGTGGAGCAGCAGAAATATTTTACTACTGGTTTCATTTATTTTAAATTCTGGAAGGCCTTTACAGCGATAAGCGTTTATGCATTTTATCGAAAATGGAAATTTCATTAATCACAACAGTGTACTGAGAACTAAATTCTAAGTAAATTGGACAGACTACTGGTATAAGTCACTGTTCTAGGACATTCAACCCACTGCGGTCATATTTACTGTGTTCCAGGTGCTGATTGTTGTCTTTCACTCTGCAGGCACACTCTGCACTCCTCCTTAGGGATGGATGCAGTTCTTCACTGTATCTACAGACATTCAGAGGAGGTCTTTTATTTTTAAGTTGTTTTTTTTTTTTTTTTCTGAATCAGTTTTCTTAAAAGCTTCATCCTTACTCAAAATAAACCTGATGCAACCAGAACTGAAAACGTTCTTGATCTGTAGAACACCATGCTCCAGTAGCTTCCAAATAGGATTTTGCTTCTGCAGTCATGTGTGCTCTTAACCTGCACACAGAAGTGATATAATAAATTGTTACTAAGATTGAATGCAGCTGTCAGTATCTGAGAAATAATAATTTGATTTGAAAGCTTACACTCTACAAATATATGAAAGTATAGTAACACATACAGTATAAGTCTTAATTCAGTGCACTAGTGAAGCTATGTCATAACCCCAGATAATTATGATTTTAGGATTTCCTCCAAATTGGATAACATTGCTTTTCAAATACCACTCATCCCCACCTCCCACACGTCCTCACAGCACCTAACTGTATTAAAACTGTGTTTTATTAAATGTAAAATCCAAATTCAGCATAAACTCCATCTTGTGATGCAGATCATCAGTGGAGGAAACTCACTGCTCCACAACCTGGAAGAAGAATTTTTGCCAGATACAATAAGCAGTTAATTTGTCTTAATATTTCAGAAGGTGCAATTATGTGTTATAAAGCATTAGAACAAATTCTTGCTTGAAATAGTGAAAAAGGAGAAAGATCTAACCTTCATTTTTAGACATCCGAAATAATAAAAGAAGTGTTGCGTTCTGACTCTTACTCTTCTTTCTCTTTGTAGTGATCAGTCACAAAGTGACTCCAGTACTAAGGATTTTTGGATGAACATGCAAGCTCTAACTGTCTACCTCAAGAAATTATCAGAGCAGAATCCATCTGCATCCTATTATAATGTGGATGTTTTAAAGTATCAGGTGAACACTTGTTTTCCTTTAGATTTTTTTAAGGAACTCTGGCAGATTTGGTATCCGCACAGAAATTAAAAGAATCGCTCTTTGCCTGGTAGCATGCAAATGAACTGTCGTCCCTCATCTAGGCCAGTTTGGGGTATGTCCCTGTCTACAGTGCATAGGCTCTGCCCAGGCTTAGTGCATTCGTGCTATGCTTCCTGTCATTCCCTTGGATTCATGACCTGTTTCAGCTTGCTCTCACGTCACTCCAGTTCATGTGTGCAAGCTTCAAACACCGCTTTTTTAGGTATTTGTTAGCAAAGACAAATTTTCCTTGAGTTTAGGGTGTTCAGTGGGGCTTTGCGTTTGTAGTTGTACTGTCTTTGATTTTGTAATTGCATACGTTTCAGATGCTGTAGCCCATGAATTGTAATATACGAGCGTATGATGTTCTGACCTCCCATGATGTAAAGGAACATCTCATGCTGGAAACTATTTACAGGCACACGAAGGACAAGAAGGTCATCAGGAGTAGTCAGCATGTATTTACCAAGGGAAAGTCATGCTTGACCAACTTGATAAACTTCTGTGATGAAATGACTGCCCTTGTGGACAAGGGGAGAGCAGTGGATATTGTCTACTTAAACTTCACAAAGGCTTTGAACACTGTCTCCCATAGCATTCTCATACAGAAGCTGGTGAAGCACAGGCTGAAAGGCAGACACTGAGGTGGACTGAAAACTGACTGAATGTCCAGGCCCAGAGGGTGATGGTCAGTGGCATGAGGTCTAGTTGGAGGCCAGTAACTAGCAGTATGCCCCAGGGGTCAGTACAGAGTTTACAGTCCTGTTTAACAGCTTCATTAAGATTTGGAAGCTGGGGCAGAGTGTACCCTCAGCACGTTTGCTGGTGACACTGAACTGAGAGGACCTTCTGGATACTTCAGAGGGTCATTCTGCCCTCCAGAAGGGCCTCTGCCAGCTGGAGAAATGGGCTGACAAGAACCTCATGAAGTTCAACAAGAAGTTGAACCGGGGAGGACACCTGGGGAGAAACAACCCCATACACCAATACATGCTGGCAGAAAAGAACCTGGTGGTGCTGGAGGACACCATGTTAAACGTGAGCCAACAATGTGCCCTTGCTGCAAAGGCAGCAAGTGGTCTCCTGGGCTGCATTAGGCAAAGTGTTGCTAGTAGGTCAAGGGAGGTGAACCTTCACTTAGCACTGGTGTGGCCACACCTGGAGTACTGTGTCCAGTTCTGAGTTTTCCATTGCAAGGGAGACATGGACATGCCAAAGAGAGTCCAGCAAAGGGCCACAAAGATGATGGTCTGGAGCATCTCTCCCATGAGGAAAGGCTGAGAAAGCTGAGACTGTAATGTTCTGAGGGGTAATGGTTTCAAATTGAAAGAGAGAAGATTTAGATTAGATATAAGGAAGAAATTCTTTACTGTGAGGGCGGTGAGACTCTGGAACAGGTTGCCCAGAGAAGTTGTGGATGCCACTTTCCTGGAAGTGTTCAAGGCCAGGCTGGATGAGGCCTTGAGCAACCTGGTCTAGTGGGAGGTGTCCCTGCCCATGGCAGAGGGTTTGGAACTAGATGATCCTTAAGGCCCCTTCCAACCCAAACCATCCTATGATTCTATGATTGGTTCTGTTCTATGATAGCAGAAATGAGTACTGTGGAAGAATGATACCTATTTAAGATCTTTACAGTTAGGGGAAATTGAGGCACTGGCATGCAGAAGTCCTGGCAGATAGAAAAGGGTCTGAGCTGCCAAAGAATGGCAAGAAGGGGCACCAAGACATAACACAGAAGTTTCCTCAAGGAGATGAGGAAGGTTGTAGAGATGCAGCAGGGCAGTAGCACAAGGTCAGCTACAGAAGCAGCATCCAACCCTTCTGCGGCAGGAAAACAGTGCTTTGAATAGGTAAAAACTGTTTTCCTGGCTGCCCTGTGACAGGTATTGTCCTCTCCTGCTGGCTGCTTTGGCAGCTGAACTGGTATGACACTCAGCTGCTAAGGATGAAGTCATTTTGCCACAAGCACGTTTCTTTGTGTGAGGCTGAACACAAGACTAAAACTAAACTATTTTGACTTAGCAAACCATAACACAAAGGAGCCTTGTGGGCCAGAGAGAGTTCAAACCTCTTCTTTAATTATTTTAATTTAAAATCAAAATAGCAGGAATTCCTTTAGGCTGCAACAGTATTCAGAATTCTGTGATTAAGGACTCAGAGGTCAATTGTTCTCTTGATCTTTTGTCAGGATTTAGTTATATTCGTTACCATCATTCCCCAATTCTGCCTAAAAGGGGAATACTTTAAATAAGCTCTTTTCAATAGTTTATTATTTTACAGGTATCTTCAAATGGCATCCAGTCCACTCCCTTGAATCTTGCAACTTACTGGAAATGTAATGCCAGCACTACTGATGTGAGAGTGGATTACAAATACAATCCAGAGTCTATGAGTGTGCCTAGTATGCTGTCTAATGTCCAGGTTGTGGTACCAGTAGATGGAGGAGTAACAAACATGCAATCGCTTCCACCTGCAAAATGGTAATATTAATGCTTTTCTTTTTATTATTTCAGATGCATTTCAGTGTATTCATTAGGGTCATAGCCTGAAAAATTTCAACAGAAGAACAGCTAATTTTTTTTGTCTTGATAGTGTGTAGTGTCAGATATTTAGGACATTTTCTGGTCTGAAACAGATAATGTGCAGCCAATTAATGTAAACTATGATGAGACAATATGCACCCATTCCAACTGTGTAGTAATACAAGCCTTTGTGAAATTTCCAACATTTGCTTTCTTTCAGCAAGTAGACAGGATAGACATTTTTAATACAGTAATTTGAATCCCAAATCTCTTAATGGTTTAAAAAAACATTTTGTGTGTGTGTGTATAAATATATACATATATTATGGATTAGAGAGAGAGTGGAAGAAATGCAGTTCTTCACAAGATTTCTTGATTGTTCTATCTTAAAAACTAACTTAGAATTTAAATGGTTTTTAAATTAACCTCAGTAACTGAGGAGCTCTTCATAAGCCAGGCAGCACCGTCTCTTAATTCAAGAGTCATGTAGATTATTATCTGACTAGCAGCTACATGCCACCACGTTCTAATCCTGCATTTGCAGCAGCACTTGAAAGTGAGACACAGGTAATTACATTTCTACAAGTCTGTGTAATCAAGCAGAGGGCAGCAGGACTAGGCAGAGCAGTACAACCCTGGAGCAAAAGGTGAGCAGAACTCAACCACTGCACCTGCAGTTTGGCACCACGTAGGTACTTGCCCAGCTGTAATGAAATTCCTAGACTGTTTATTTCTTTTAGGGTCTTTTTAATGTGAAAAGGGCAAAGAATACCAACATGAAGTCAGGCTTTGTTAGCTGTTACTTACAGAGAAGTTTACTTTAAAAGGCCAGATTCAGAAGAAAAATAAACCCGATGTTTTTGAAGGCAATACATTTTAATGTGTTCATTGGAAAAAGCTGTAATACACTGTCATTTTAAGTGGAAAAAAATCCAGGCAAAACTGAAATTTTCTTGACTTGGCATTTCAAGGGAGCAATACTTTTGAGCTTAACCTGTGTAAGGGCAGGCTCACTATCCTGCCTGAACAACATGACCAGAATGTCTGGAGAAGCCTGTCTCCCTGCACAAGCTTCTTCCACAAACTCCTCTGTAGTGAAGCCTGAGTGAGAATGGGAACACCCGCCCAGAACACCTTGTGTTAGCTGGGAAGACTCAAATCTTAGTGACAGTTTCATTACAGATTCATCAGATTAAGACACTTGAGCCCAGATTGTCTTTCACTTGGGCAACTACCCAAGGCCAGAATTTTGAGCCTGGAAAGCTGACTGTATTTTGCTGGGGTTTGTTTTTTCATCATGTCCCAGGTAGCTTTAGTATATGTGCTGTGCTACCTGTTTGGTGTGTACTTCTGCGCTCTGCTGCTCTGAAGCAATGCAAGCACACCTTTCTCTTTTCCTGTTTCCTTTGTGTAGTTTTCCACAAACTTAGCCTAAAATTATGAATTATTTTTGTAAACCTCCATATAGAGATGTCTGTAACATTCCAGTGTAAATCTAGAGAAATAATATGCTAAAACTGGTGCTTTTAACTGACCTACCATTCTCTTACAGGAATGCAGACCAGATGAAAGCATATTGGAAAATATCTAACATTTCGGAGAAATCTGAGAATGGAGGCAAGTTGAACTCTATGTTTTGGTTTTTTGTACAGAAAAATTGTAATAGTACAAAGGTAATTGTTTTAGCCTCTACACCCTCATGCCTGTTTACTTGTCTTCTCATGATGTATCCTGTTTACCAGTCCACCTTCTTCTCAAGTAATTTCCTCCTGAGAGATTCCTTTAACAGCGAGATGTCAAAATATAGATTTAGTAATTAGCTGTAAAAGGAAAACTAATGAAGCCCTCTGAAAGCAGTTAGTAGCCCAAAAATAGAGTTTAGACTGGGTAGGAAATTATTACATCAATGCTATTTGGAAATGAGCAGTTATTCAAAGGAAAATAGGTTTAATAGAAAAAAAGGTTCAATATCTGTGTCTTTCTGCACACTGACAATTGAAATAAAGTAGAAAGAGGTAAGTGGAAGGAAAAAAAATACAAAAGTCCTGTGCTGAGATAGACTCAACCATGGATGACTCTTGACCAGTATTTTGAGGATCTTTGTTTTGACCATGTACAACTCCAGGAAAAAAGGAATCCATGCATAGCTGCTCAGACGGGTAATTTACATAGCATTTTATAAGCTACCAATAGTTGTCCTCTGTCCAGCTGCTTTTCCCTGAGGTCCAGTTGATGCCACAGTCCACCTCTGCAGGTGCAGTTTCTTTCTGAAGCAGAAAAACATAAGCCAAAGGGAGGCATCTCATCATCAAAGCCTCTGTGGAGAAATGAACTCACGGTGTAAAGAAAAGGCCTTTCGTCCTGTTAAGAATTTAGTGGAGGGCATCATGAAAGCACAGATTTGCTTGTAACTATGACTGGTTTCATAAAGATACCACAAGCCTGGAAAGGGAAGATCTCTTCTACTCCTGCACAGGCTGCAAAGTTGTAGTAAGCATTCAAACGAAATCTGAGAGAATTCTATCTGACAGAGGTTGTTGCTGTAGTCTGTTGTACTTTGTCCTTCACTGACCTGACAGTTATTTTCCACCTGTCTTCTGTTATGGTTATGTAGGAGGAGCCCTCTTGGTTTTTTTCTCTTCCAAACTGTGGAGCTTCTTTTAAAAGAAAAAATCCTACTAAAACACAAAAGCAGCCAGACGAAGAGCTACCTGCAGAGCAGCATAAAACAGGCTGCCAGTGATACCGATTGCATCTTATGTGTGTTCAGCAGACTTGCGCATATCCCACTGCTTCTGCTGTATTCCCTTCTCTTCCCACCATCTCTCATCCCCTTTTCTTTGAGTATAAACACGTAGCCATCACAATTCAGTGTTGAAGAGGAAGTAACACTATGCTGGTCTTAGACTTACAGAAACAAAGGGAGAAGTTGCACAAACACTGTTAATATTAGGACAAATGTCTTGAAGTCTCTATTCTAGTGTACAGGGCAGTAAAATGGTTGGGTTGGTTTTTTATGGTCCAACACATTATGTGAGCTTCAATTGCAGACAGACATAAAACACAGAACAGACTGCCAAGGCCCTTGAATGTGGGTTTCCATACTTAGAGTGTAAAGAAGTTCCAACTTCTTTATCCGAACTATGACAGAATTACTGAAGAAATGAGAAGGACCTTACAAATCTATCAAGAACAAGCCATTCCACAAAACAATTTCATTCACTAATTCCCACTTTTACCCCAATAACATTTTCAGTTACTAACTTTCCTCATCATCTAGCAGTTCCTATTGACTAGGAACAGCAAGTTGTTTTAAGGAAGTAAAAATACTTGACTTACATTATTCTGCTGTTAATTACTTAAATCTCATTTTCCAGTATATTTTGCAAGAATGAGAAAAGACTTAAGAACGAGAAAAATGAGACTAGTAACAGTGTTGCAGGTTTTATTTAAATGTCTTGCATTGAATACAGTAATGTAATTTCTAACTATTACTGCTTTATAATAGCATCGAAGTGATGACACTTCACCACTGTCTCTGAAGAATCAACAGAAATTTGCAGGGAAAAGTATTTATTCAGACCTTGTCCTTATTAGAAAAATGAAAATTTCTTTCCTTTGGGTACAGGACTGTATAACTTCATTTCTTCCAATGGTTTTGTTGATCTACATTCATCCAGACAGACCATGACAACATTTAAATATTCTGACGTACTTTCAAATCTGCTAATGAAAAATAGTACATACAAGATAGGTGTTACTATGTACTTACAGACTAGCAAACACAGATGATGATTATAAGGACTAATCAGATATTTCAAGTAATTAAGCGATTACCAGGCTGATACATTCTGTATAATTTTGCAGAAATGTGTATAATTTCTCTTCAAATCATTCACCAGTCATTGTCTTAAACAGAGTATTGGAAAAAACAGACTCGTATTCTCATCTCTTTTGATAATTTATGTCAGACTGCAACTGGGAATAGATCTCAAAGGTCACCACTTTAGTTTCACTTCTTACTACTTAAAATTTTGGAAGATCATCTTGTCCTCGCCAAACAACCAGCTTTTCAGCTTTGTTATTTTTATAGGTTCTGGATCCCTCAGGGCAAAATTTGAACTTTCAGAAGGACCCAGTAAACCAGCAACACTTGCAGTGCAATTCATTAGTGAAGGAAGCACCCTTTCAGGAGTAGATGTAGAGCTCGTAGGCACTGGCTATCGGCTTTCCCTCCTTAAGAAGAGATTTGCCACTGGTAAGACAATGACATATTTATATATTCAAATTAATATTATATATTCTATAGTGTTAAATTATGAAATACTAACCTGTAAAATAAGTGATGCATAAATCATTACTTTTCATTAAAATATGGCTGAAAACTGTTTCACAGGGTTTTTTTGTTTTCCATAGTTACTCAGACTGCTTCCAAGAAAATACTGTAAAATCTGTGTTTTATCTTCTGACTGACTGCAAAAAGCTTACCTTTATTTTTCAGGACGGTATATGGCAGACTGCTGATGTACCTGTGAAGGTCATGGGATCAAAGGAGTGCAAGAAGGTCACTCTGCCCTTTCTACTTTTTAAACACTATTTTAACATGCATTAATCTTTTTCAAAATGTTGTCCTACTTTGAGGCTGAACTGCAGAACAGAAAATGCACTTTTAAAAGTCATTTTGCAAACTTTTTATTACTCTATAATAGCACTGAAGTTAACTTCAACACTGTCTGTAAATGATCAACTGCAATATTTGGGAAAATTTGTTGAAATGTTAGGAAATTTTTATAGATGAAGTCAAAATCATAATCCATAGTAATGGAAGTATGAAATTGTATGTTATACTGTAAACATTAAACTTAAAAATGCAGGAGAGTAACTAAAAAATATTTGAGCTTTCCATAAGTAATACTCATTTTTTGGATTCTTTAATTACTGGTTTTTAAAGAAAGTAAAGTGTCATTTAGTTCTTTTATCCTCTCATGCCACAAAACCAGCTGAGTTAGAGATGTATAAAAGAAATGTAACTTGATGCCTGTGTAACATATATTATTAACATGCAAGTTGTTTTATATAGGATTTTTTTCTTAAGTGCAATGTGTTACAAAATTGCAAAGGACAGCAGAGATTAACTTCTGCAGTAAGGAAATTTTATAGGAGTTGTGATTGTTTGAATTAATGCTGTAGATTTAATTTATTTTTATATGAATTGCATAACATTTGTGCCTTTTAAAAAAGCCTGTGCCTATCCAATTTGTTATTCATGTGCCTCACTTCCTTTTTTCAAAGTTTGGCTTTTTAACAACAAAGCACGGTGTTCATACAATACACACAACTTTATAAAAAGATTCCTTTGACGGGGATTTATTTAGAAGGCAGACTCGCAAAAACTGGAGATTGTTTTGAAAGAAGTTTGAAATAACAGATTACTTCCTCATGGGGTAATTGCAATAAATGCGGTTGTAGTAAAGGGAGATGCGTCATGGAAGACTTCAAAAGTTTGAGATAGTAACTCTTAATGTCACCAAAGATGAGAATCCTGAAAAATCACTGGAGATGGTAAAAGCAAACTTTTAAAAGCAAACAGCATTTCCCTTCACTTTGACTGCAAGTCTTTGGACTTTGAGTGCTTTGGGGGTTCTGTGATATGAATGTAAACATAGTACTCTGAGAGGAATAGCATTTTAGAAAGGTATTTTATTGGCAGCAGGATGACAAGTACTGCCATTTCTATTAGTTGAATTTTTTCTATAACCACCAATTTTAATATTTGTATTGTCAACTGATCTGCTTGCCACAGCCTAAGCACAGGGAAGTGACACATGAGTAATGTTTTTTAAAGGAAGTCACTAATTTAGAAAATCCTCTATGTATTTGTATTGTCAAGTGTTCTTTCAGTGCTGAAATCACAAGTATTGGGGCAAGAGAATTCAATACTCTGCTCGTGAGAATTTCATAGGACCATTTTGAATACCAGCATCTACTTCAAGCTCTCTCTTAAAACAATAAAATGTGCTTGAACTAATTCATGCAAAACCAGTAATGAAATTGGACTGTTGAAGCTTTACAAGAGATTAAGCTTTGTAGAGACACGTAAATTCTAATGTATACTACACACTTTTGCAGACTATAGAGTTTCATTGTTAGCTCAATGCACATACTGTACTGTAGATTTGATTGGAAGTGTATATTTGCTCTTAATTGGCTAATCTTACTGAATGGTAAATTTGTGGCTCATAAAATGGTACAGTCTTTTTACTGGAATCCTAACTGTAATCTGCTTTGCAATCAAACTGTCTTTAACATGACTATTTTATTAATGAAAGCCCAAAATTGTATTGCTATTTTTAATCAAATATTACTTTCATTTCTAAGTTAAATGAAGTAGTTATGTTTCAGCACTTTTAAACTAGCCTTCATTCAGGTGATTATACATACATTTGCATTGGGTGCAGGTTACAATGTTGAAGCCATACAAGTTTATATAGACTTTTTGTAAAGAAATTAAAAAACAATGTAAAAACTTCATGTAGCTATCCGATTTTAAAAAAAACGTGTAGCAAGCTGGTTCTTGCTTGTGTATACAGCAATATTCGTTGTAGCTGCCTCCTAAGAAAATTAATTTGTAAACACAACTCTAAAGGATCTGAATTTTTATGAATTGTTACATCAGACTGTAAATTAGAGCATACAAGTTTATCTTACAAAAATTGTAAATACTTCTGATTTTTCATAAAATTTAAATTTAAAAAAAAAAATTGCACCCATAATAAACATGTAATATATAATTTAAATAGTGATTTATATTGCCTATACTTTTGCAGTTAATCCCACACACAGCTTCTAAGCAATAAGGTAACACACACTCTAATATACACATTCTTTTATGTATTTAAAAAAAACACTACTGAGAAGGTAGGTGGCGAGGTGACTTCTGCAAAGAGTTGCATCTACTAAACTGGAGCACTCGAGATGTCTACAACGGGTTCTGCCTTTATTCAGCTGATATGCTTAACTAGTAAGTAATAGATCAGGCAAAACTGCAGATATGTTTATCAGAAAAATCTCAGCTTTGTAGACATGACCTGCTCTGTGCAAGTAATGCTACCAAACACTGTACATTCCCTAACTTCTTTAATACGCCTATATTTTGTTGAGCGAACAGGAAAAAATAAGTGGCAGATTAAAGTAATCTGTTCTGATTTCTTATGTTCCACCAGTCCAAAAAAGTAGACAATTTAAGTACTACCTCAGCAGTCTAAGAACAGTCCTTCTAAGCTGTGAGCACAGAAACAAAAGTTGAAACTGAACAAATGCATTTGAATCTATTTCTTTCCTAATCCCAGAGCCTGTGTAAGTTTAGTAAGTAATGACTTATTAAATAGACTTTCTCAGCTGGCTGGATATCATTGCAATAAGTATCATTCCTGTCATGCTGGAAAGCAATAGTCCAAGGGCTTGATTCTTATCTTCTGCTAGAAGGCAGGAGCGAAGAATGCAAGCGCCCAATGGCCAGACCGAATGGTCCATCTAGCCCAGTAGTCTGTCTTCAACTGTGGCCAAAGAACAGACTATGGCACAGAATGCTCACAAGCCATTTCCTTTCTACCCCAGCCCACCACCCTTAGTTATTGGTTAGGGATGTAAAAGGGTACAACACTGCTCATTCTTCTAGTCTTCATTGAACTTAAAGTGTCAGAGATCACTGCTCTGGCGCTCCTGTTAACATTTGACTTTTCTTGTTGTAAACCCGTGCCCACGTACTACTCACAACTACTATAAACTGGTTTTAAACTGCTCAAGCAGGCTTGTGATTATCTAAATACATGATCAGGTAGTGTTTCAGGGATAACTGACTACCTTCACCAGTGCCAAATAATATTTATGTAGGGTATTTGAGGGAGCTAATATACTTGATTATCAACTGGAACAGCATGGGACTTTCAAGTGCAGTGGGTTTTGCTATCTAACTAGAAAGGAAGGTCTTGCATCATGCCAAAAGGGATTACATTTCAAGTCTTGTGTGTTTGAGAAGCTTAAGATAGGTATCTTAATACCTGTGTACCTTTTGTTTTCTTGGAATTGCTGGATAATTGGTTTCCATTTCAGTTGTCATGAAAGGGCAATTTTCCTTTAGAGCATGCAAGAAAAACTCAATAATTCCTCCAAGGATAGCGCAAGCTAAAAACAGTTCAAGGAACTAAAGCAGCAAATAACATACTTACTGTGTGGTGCCCTTGACTGGACTGATTACCAGGCCTCTTAATTGAAAACTTAATGTTTATCTTCAGCTCTGCATATTATTAGACTACTGAGCACTCTTTTTCAACTCAGCTTGACCTCCTTGTTTACTGACATGTAGATTTTTAAGTTCTCCCTTAATTCATTCAATAACCAATAGAAAGCATACAGTCTTTAAAGATTAAAATAATCTTTAGAACACAAGAGGCCTCTTCTGGATTACTTATTAAATATTTAATACCCAGATTCTGTGTTTTCTGTAGCTGCTTTCACTTCTTTTGGAATTGATTATTTCTGGTTTTAAATCTGGGATGGCTATTTTAATTATTATAACCTGAAATATGGGTTTGTTTGCCATTGTCCCAGCTGTATCTTTCAAAAAGCCTTGTTATTGGCTTTTTTTTTAATATTAAAATTCAGTTGTTTTTTTTTTATAAAAAAGTAGGTTAATAAACACAAGCCATAAATCATGCTAACTTCACCATGCTGATTATAATTCCGCTTTTCCTCTTAGCATCACTCAGTCTGCCTTCTGGAAGTTCTCATTTCCCAAGTCATGTTTTCTGTTCCAGAAAGTTAGCAGTGGTAATGTGCTCAGCGATGACTCAAATTATTTCTTCATTGTGGTTATATGAAGCAACCCTTTTTAACAATTGCTAATTCTCCCCTCCAGATGTCCTCTCCTGCTTTGTAATTGGATAAAGCTCCTTATTAATATCCACAGCCCTCCCTTCCACCTCCCACCACTGTCATTTGTAGGTTATATGACAGTCATCACTAACACAGAAATACCAAAGCCGCCCCACTGCTACCGCTGAGACGACATTGCATCCAGGCATGATCAATCAATACAACTTGAGGGAAAAAAAAAAAACAAACCAAGCTCCAAAACTGTTCTTTACCTAACACCCGTGTTGCATCTATTTCTCTGGAGCCTTACAGGACTGTGGATTTTGACAGAGAACCAAAGTCCAAATAGAAACAACTTTCGGACCCTGACTAGGCACGTGACCTCATTCTTGAATGCAAGCTTCTCCTCCACGTGTCAGGAGTCCTTCAGCCTCTCTGTGTGAGTCCCTTCTTGCTTCTGAGCAGTTCTTAGACTGACAACGTACACTAAGTACTTGAGCATGTGAGCATGGGAGAAGTGTCCCTGCAGCGGACATCTCTCCAAAGTCTCACCAGTCTGTTCCCATGTTGAGGCCAAATACTGCTGCAGCATTTTTCCCTCCAAAATCCCATTTTGATGTTCTGAGTCACTTGACAACAAACAGTGGGCTGGATGTCTGCTTCTAGTGAGAAGACAGAATAAATTCAGTTTTATTTAAGGTCTAAAATGCAGAAGATTGCTTGATTTAAGAATTGCATCTTATACATCTACAACAAATCTACAATAAACTGGTTTTGGTCAAAAAGAGTAAAACCGTAATTTGTGTTTCAGGAAACAGTTCATTCCCTGTGTAGGCAGCTACACAGCAGTCTCACACATTTCATGATACTGATTATTAGGAAAAGCCAATAGTTGTCACAAGTTGAAAAGAAGCTTTCTTACAATGGTGACTGTTACCTTGATGCCAGTTTATAAGTAAAAATCGTGCCGAGTTTTACCTTTAAAGAGTCTTTCCCAGCCCAGAGGAACACAGGCTCAGCCATACCTCTTATTCAGGTCATCAATAAAGGTAAGTGTGTGTTTGCACCAACACACATCAGAACAGTAGTATCCAGAAGACGTGTTCACTACTCAGAACAGCGTACCAAGCCACTATTTCAGCATCTGGGGCAAATCTTCAGATCTTGCACCTATGTCCAGCAGTACCGGTAGCCTGCTATGTCCTTTTCACAGAAGCTGTGAAGTATTCACAGCATGCTGTGCCGAATACAACACAGGCTGAAGACAAGACAGATTTCTACATCAACTCTGTAAAAGTTAACTGGTAAAATTTGGAATCTCCTGCTAGTATATTCAAAACCCTGTGATCTCTTCTGGTTTTGTTTTTTTTTGCAGAATTAAGAAAACAGTAGATTATTTTTAAGAACTTGGTTAGTGGTCATAATGAACAACATCAGCCATCACCCATCTGACCAGTCCAAAGATGAGTTCTCCAACTGCATTAAAATTCTTTTTAAGTCCCTTCTAGAAACTTTCTTTCAGTTAAAGGATCTTCTGTTCTCTTAAGACTTTTTAAAACATTCTGTGCTTGCCTCTGTATCTCCACTATGAATTGTCTAGCAAAGCCGCCTTCACCTCTCTCCCAGCAAGGTAGGGATTTTTACTGTTACTGCTTCTTAGCTATATTCAAAGACACACATGAAGTGTATGTTTACAACAGCTACACAAACAGATCTAACTAGACGTTTGCAAATAATGATTCAAATGAATGTTAGATCACATCAGGTACAACTTTCAGTGTTCATCCCAGAGTTTACTGGCTCCACAGAGAATAGTGTACGCACAGCTTGAACGCGCTCCACTATCATTTCTGTAACCCAACTACGGTGGTTGTAGCTATCAGGTCAAGGCAAGGAATATCTTAAAAATCATGTGGGAGTACTTCTGTAGTGAATAAACTGGTGCCGTTCTTCCAGAATAAAGCACACCGCACCAAGATGGAACAGCCCTCCCTGATGTACTCAAGATGTACTTTTAAATCAGAAATATACAGGGGCTGCTGGTAAGGACCATATTGGACCTACCCACAGTCTGCTTACATCTTGACTTCGAGAGATACTGTTAGCATTTGAGTGATCTGTTGCCAGCCGTAGCTAATCTTGGAGACTCCCTTTGGCCTGTCACTTTCCTGAGTTAAGAAATTCTGTGCTCTGATAATTTTGGACAGCTGATGCTTTCCTCTAGGAGGGTTCATAAACTCAGCAGAAACTCCCACACTTGCTGGCTGTGAACAGATTATAGGCAATTCATTTGTAGTGCCCCAAACTGAGTGCAAAACTAGGTTGTAGCATAGAGGTTGTGGTGGAAAGAAATAAACATAAACACACTCTGAAGCAGTTGCCAAAGAATCATAAATTATACATGATCTTAAGCTGCCTGGCTGGGCTGCACAACTAAATATTAGTGACAACCAAGCAACTATCACTTGATTGCATTTGTTGTTTATAATCAGGTTCAAATAGTATGGGCAGGTGGTACTTCAAAAGGTCAGCTTTTAGATTTTCAAGCTATTCATAACACAACAGTCCCATGATTGAGATGCCTACACTAATTAAAGCCAACCAAACTGGCTTAGGTTACAGCTTCATGATGAGCCAATTGGACAGTTCAATACTGACAGAAGACATAGGCCATGGTCTCCATCTTTACCTACCACACCTTGTACCAGTTCTGGCATGCATCCTAGCTCTTTATGAGGCAACTTATTTCAACAACCAGATATACACTGAACCCAGAAAAAAAAAAGATAAAATATTTACACTAAGTTAAATCAACTGAGCCAGCTTGCAGCAGGGTCTGGCAAACAGCAGGCACAGGAATACACAACCTAAGAGCAGAGAAGGGGTTGGGAAATGAGCTCTTCCCCTTTTGGGAGCAACACATCATCAGCCTGGCTCAGCTGTTCACTAAACCGCAGCCAGAGAGGGAACTAAAACCAGCTGGCTCCAATGACATAATGGTAGACTTCTCTTATTAATGGCTATAAACCCTGAAGTCATACACTGTAAGACACTGATTGATAAGAACAGCAAACAAACACAGGGGGCAGGAAAGTCCATGTAGATAGTTTAACTGAGGGTGATCAAAAGCAGTTTGTTCCAAAAAACAACAACAAAAATGTTTAACTTCCACTGTGCTACTAGACCTCTACTAGCTGGAAATGCCAGGATCAGTAAGAACATAAGTGGGAACAAGAAAAGTGTTTGAGAAATACTTTGCCACATTTCTTAAAGGATATCCAGATTAAGTAGTCACATGCTGAAAATACTTCACAATCCAAGAGTATCTAAAGAGAGATGTTAACACATCATCTACTAAAGCTAAATATTTTTAACCCAGCAGATCAGATAAAAAACATGCAAGCATTTAGGAAGTTGAATAAGCCATACTATGGACCATTAATTTTTATTTCAGTGAGTCTTAAAATGCTGGAAAATATTAGAAGATTAGAAGAAAGATAAAACTGCACCATTACAGAAAAAAAAAGTGACAATCAAAAAAAGTGTAATATAGAACTTGGTAAGAAAATTAAAATACAGTTTAAATAATTAGTATAAGTCATGGATGTACTGAAAAGAGGTCTTAAACTAATTTAGGATTAGGTTGAAAATCTGGATCATAAGAGTAATAGGGTCAAAAGAAAAAAAGATTTATATAAGATACCTGATTTAGCACACAACATTTTCATTTGTAACTAGAGCAATGCAAGAACATGATATATTAAAAAATTAATCTTAAGACATAACTACACAGGGAATCAACTTTAAGCACATTTCAGGTGGCTTCCTGCAGACCTCATAATAGCTAGTATTTTTCCAGTTACCTGATGTCAAAAAACCTCAAGTTTTGCAGATGAGAAAAGACTGGAGGAGGAAAAAAATAAGATAGATCTCATGTATAAACATTTTATACAACTTAATCATCACACAAAATGGAAGGAAGAGACTTTAGGATCAAATAAATATGGACAAAACCAACATAACACGTCAGGATAACGAAGGACTTCTCTGAGCTATTCTTAAAAGCCATCCAGAGCTAGAACTGCTGACAGCAAATCTGCAGATATTCACGGGATCACAGAAGAGCGAAGTAAGGCTGGAAGGGGACTGTGGAGATCATCTAGCCATTTCCCCTGCTCAAAGCAGGGGGAAAGACCTGAAGTCTTACCAAACTAATGAACTCTTCAGCAATTAAGATGCAGATTTAAAAACAAAACAGTCCAAAAAAAGAGTGATTTCTGTGGAACCAATGTTTCCCCCATTTACCAGTACAACCCCCTCCAGGCTATACTTGCTTTCTGGACCTTCCATTAGATCAGTGAATATCAATCTAACCATCACTCTTACCTTATTCTTTTTCTCCTTTTATTCACATATATTCAACTGAAGCTCCAGTCTCAGCATCTTCCTTCAAGTTTTTCTCCTACTGAAGAAACTTGATTTTACTCTCTTGACTTCACTGGATTAGTGAGGAAAGCTTTTGTTTTCATTTACTCTTTTCCACCTTGATAAAACAAGATATCTGGCATCTATTAACTTCACTCAAATGACTGGAAAAGACATAGGCCAGTATGACAGATCTGCCTGTGTAAAAGAGTTTTGGAGGCAAGGTTCACTTCAGAGTGACCTGAAGTTCCTACCACAAGGTAATTTCTGAACTTCACATAGTCCAAACTACCTCTTCCTACAATACTCTAGAGCAATACTTTCTACCCTACATACTAACATGCTTAGATTTTCTTTATTTGGACAGAATACACTTCTGTTGTTGCTTTCTCCAAGGATCTTCCTGCAACTCCACCCATCTTTTCCCAGTGTCTATGTCAGATCCTTACCATGCTGTCTGGTATGACTCAAGCACATATTATAGGACCAAATCAAATGTTCTTATCCTTTAAATAAGAGCTCTACCCACAAAGCTGATCTAAATTCTATACGCTATAGTATAGTCAGATACTGTATAAAGACACAAGCCTTGGTGAAGCAGTCTCCTAGTCACTTTCTTCTTATGTTTTTGGACTCTTAATTCAGGTAATCCAAGGCTTATCAGTGACTCCCTGCTTGGAGTCACTCATGGTATAAAAAGGCCTACAGACCATTTGTCAGAAAAGATATGCTCAATGTTCAGAAATTCTTCATGGCACATAACTCAACCCTCTCCTTTTCTGTCTGTCTCAAGGATTTCAGAAATTACCTCTGGCTTTCTTACTCTGTTTCCTGAGTAAGTAAGAGAAACCAGAGTTTGAGAGAATCCAATTTCCTGTGGTGCTGTGGAGCCATTTAAATCACTTTTCACACAGGGCGACAAGTAGCTTAGGTGTGTGACAGTAGCATCTCATATGTAGTGTTAGAGAAAGAGTTTCAGGTCCAGCGCCTGGATACATCCATGCACTTAAAACACTCAGAAGAATCAGTAACCTGCCTTTCTTCTGTGCTGATGAATTCCACAAGATAGGAGAAAAAACTTTGAGATTGCACAGAAATGAATTCTCATCGTCTACAATGACAAAATAATTAAGATAAAGCAAGCAAAACATTACCAACAAAATCAGGTTAGGCAAGATCCCTCTACAAAAAAACCCCAACAACTACTGCATTTATAATCACGTGTGAAAATACTGGCCATGATTAAGCTAACACTCCTTGTTTCTTGTTTTTTCACTTTTAAAACAAGATGCAATAAAATGGAAAATGCAGAAGACAAGACATTAAAAATAATCCTACTCCATTTAACTTGCTTCAAAGCCAATACAGAGCCTATTAAAAAAGAAGCCATGGGACTTGCAAAAGTAGTGGAACACGACATCAACAATTTGAATCTACTTCACGCTATCAAAGCCTAAGGAGTGGCTTCATCACAGCTGGTATGAACATGGGTAGAGAAGCAGCACTCCATGTATAGCAACAGCACTGTAAGGCAGAAGTGAACTGAACTTGGGTATGACTAAAAGGCCTCATGCTAGATTCCTTAGCTACTTGATGTTAAAACAAAGACTGTGTAACTTTTTAAGATATGCGTTCTAATCTAAGGTGGACATGATACAGAAATGTTCCATGGGTTGCACTTTACAGGCTGTACTAGAAAAGTGAAGTGCTTCATAAGCTGTTAAGTCTGAACAACAATTCTTCGGAACCACTTTAAATGCAATTCCAATAAACAATCCTCCCAGGTCTAGAACTTCTTTGTTGAAGGACCAGAAAAATTACACCTGTAGGTTCTTTACCTTGTAACTTCTGGATCCATCAGAATGCAGTTCATTCTCCTTTTGAAAATGAAGATGCATACCCTCTAAATATTGCTCCAAAAAGAGGACTTGTAAGCTGGCATAAACAGTATTAGACATCCTATGTTTGGATCAGTCACCTACACAACAGAAACACCTTAAGCTCTATGCATGTGTGTCTGCTTTAGATACAATTAATCAAGAAAAAAATTTTATGAGAAGGACATAATATGTCAAAATTGCCTTACTAAGAATAAACAGTACTTAAAGAAGCCTTACGTTTCCTTCAGCTCTCTATATATCTAATCAAAGGCATCATTAAATCTTCTCAAGGATATGCTCTATATGAAAGCATGCCCAGTGTGATAACGCCTTCCTTTGATGTGTGGCCTGGTGGCACCAGCAGGCAAACTGAACTTTATATAGTTCATTTTATCTATCCAGAGAAATCAGTTATCTTGCTCAATGAAACAGTGAAATCTGAATTCCGCTACCAAAGTCCTACAGAAGTAGGCTTGTTATAAAGAAATTTCTGTTGCTTGAGCACAATCCACCTACCTACATCACTTACTTAACTGGTTAGTTCATGAAGCAGCGAATTCCACACAAAAGCCCATGCTCTCAGTAACTTCATAAATAAAAACAACCAGAATCAAGAAGACTTCTGCAATCACGACCTGTGCTGACATGCGTCCAACGTATTCTCTTGGTTCTATTTAAAAGTGTCTCTTTGAATACTCAGGATTAAATTAAAAAAAGGAGTAGTCCGGTAAAGAACTGGAAAAAAAGGTTGCTTGTAAGTCAAAAGACAGGTAAAAGTAGCTAAAGCTTGGTAACTTCTGTCTAAAAAGAAATGAGATTTCAGAGAATCACAGAATTGCCTGGATTGGAAAAGACCTTTAAGATCATCAAGTCCAACCATTAACCCAGCAGTGGCAAGTCCTCAACTAAAACATATCCTTAAGCACTATGCCTATACATCTTTTAAATACCTCCATGACTGGGGACTCCACCACTGCCCTGGGCAACCTGTTCCAATGCCTGATAACCCTTTCAGTAAAGAAATTCTTCCTAATATCCAATCTAAACTTCCCTTGGTGCAACTTGAGGCTGTTTCCTCTTGTCCTATCACTTGTTACTTGGTTGAACAGACCAGCCCCCACCTCTCTACAACCTCCTTTCAGGTAGCTGTAGAGAGAAAGAAGGTCTCCCCTGAGCCTCCTTTTCTCCAGGCTAAACAATCCCAGGTCCCTCAGCCGCTCCTCATAATCCCAGGTCCCTCTAGACCCTCCACCAGCTTCGTTGCCCTTCTTTGGACACACTCTAGTGCCTCAGTGTCCTCCTTGTGGTGAGGGGCCTAAAACTGAACACAGTACTTGAGATGTGGCCTTGCCAGCACTGAGTACAAGGATAATTTCATTATAAGTATTCAGGAAAAAAACAAACAAACAAAAAAAGACTGCTGAACTAATCACAGTTCATTAAGACTCGTTACTCTCCTTCCCCGGCGAAAAAATTTAACACCCTGGGAACTTTTTCCTTTCTCAAGGTGCAGTATCACAATATCAAATTTAATATTCTTATTTTTTGTGTCTGATAGATGATTTAGCCTTAGCTAGGAAATGCATCAGATGAGCAGAAAGCCTCCAAGGCATTATAAACTAAGTCCTACACTCCTCATACTGCAACAGAAAATTTTACCATTGCAAACAGTTTTCTCAACCAAAAAGTTGTACAGGTGTATCTTACATTTATCTAGTTAAACAAAAGGTTAATAATGATTTCAATGCTCTACCGACAGAAGAAGGCACGAGTACAGTATGACCAGCTATGCACCACCACTTAAACATCTGAATGCAAAAAGTATTTTTCTGAACTGTACTCAGAAGGTAATTTTGTTTAATATTAACCAACAAAGGTTAAAGGAGGGCTCAAAATATTTATCAAGCCAGTAACATTTGGCACACAACCTGGTAAGCTTTTGCTTTATAACCTCAAAAGAGACATTCTTTCCCATTCAAAACCTCAATCCAAAAAGGCTAAGTATAGCATCCTTAGCTCTGACATCACACACTGATTATGTAGTCTCACCATCTCTCTCATATAAATATTGATTCTTTCACTAAGATAGAAGTAAAACAGCACAGTTTGACCACTCAACTCAAGCACTTCCAGTATCGCAAACCTCAAAACGGTAGATCTCATTGCATACTCCCAAATGGATCTTCACTTGCAAATAACCTCTCAGCTGGTCCTGCCCTCAGTCTGAGCAGTTCAAGGTTTCTCTTCTGCTCAAACTCTGCTGTAATTTCAGCGAGCACAAAACCAGCACCTACAGCTCTGGAAAATATAACAGGATGGGAGGACAGAAACACCTGGAGGAAGACCTCTGGCAAACTGAAACACAAGACTCCCGGGTCACAGAAAGTTAAGGAATCTGACCTTGTAGCCTAGAAAAGAATACCCAACCCTTGGAGTCATAGAATCACGGAATCATTTAGGTTGGAAGAGATCTTTCAAATCATCGAGTCCAACTGCTAACCTAACACTGCCAAATCCATCAGTAAACCATGCCACTCAGCACCACATCTACATGTCTTTTAAATACCTCCAGGGATGCTGACTCCACCACTTTCCTGGGCAGCCTGTTCCAGTGCTTGACAACTCTTTCAGTGAATTTTTTCCTAACATCCAACCTAAACTCCCCTGGCACAACTTGAGGTCATTTCCTCTTGTCCTATCGCTTGTTACTTAGGGGAAGAGACCAACCCACACCTCACTTCCTTTCAGGCAGTTGTAGAGAGTGAGAGGTCTCCCCCGAGCCTCCTTTTCTGCAGGTTAAACAACCCCAGTTCCCTCAGCTGCTCCTCCTAAGACTTGTGCTCTCGGCCCTTCACCACCTTTGTTGCCCTTCTTTGGACATGCTCCAGCACCTCAATGTCTTTCTTACAGTGAGAGATTATGGTGAGGGGTTTCTCCTCTAAAGGACTCACTGTAGTGAGTCATTGCAATGAGTCCTTTCTTTTGGACTGGGGCCACTTACTCATTTACATTTTAAAATTAATTGAACTGAGTTGATAACATACCATCAATAAGCATTTTCTCCTGGTTACCTGTATATCCAAACTACTGGCCTTGTGTTCCTTTTAAATAAGTGCACTGATGATGTACTCTTAAACAGAAAACTACAGGTCTTTTCAGATTGCTTTAGAAATGTGCAGCTTACAACAGGGAAAGGTTTCCTCAAGTCCAGACTGGGTCTCTATGTGCATTGGTTGAGAAGAAATGGAAGAGCTTTGCATCCCTCTTTACTTCCTTCCTCAGCACAGCCAAGCTGCCCTTCTCCAGGCCACAATCCTTGACCTTAAGAGGCAGCACAGCCTTCAACCAGGGGAGGGGTGTCAGCTGATGACCCCTGCAATAATGGGGTGCAGCTCGCAGGAGCATTCACAGGGCTTACCTTTATTTCCTGGTCCCAGTGCCATCACAGTGCAGAGCAACAGGTTAAGGGTTACCAGTGCCACCAGCTGAACTATCTGTCACGCCTTTCTCTTAAAAATGAAATGCAATTGTGATAAGCAAACCCAACAAATTAAGATGCAGATGTGAGATACGGGTCTACCTCTCCTGGCCAAAACAAAGCTATTTGATTTTCATTAGGGTTAATGCATAATCTATCTGAATGTTATTAATTTTTAATCACTTCTCTCTAAACATCTTGATTTCTTTTGAGTAATTAAAGGGGGCTTACAAGAAAGGTAGGACAGACTTTTTAGTGGGTCTTGTTGAGACAGGACAAGGGGTAACAGTTTTAAACTAAAAGAGGATAGATTTAGAGTAGATAGAAGGAAGACATTTTTACAGTGAGGGTGGTGAAACACTGAACAGGTTGCCCAGAGAGGTGGTAGATGCCATATCCCTAGAAATATTCAAGGTCAGGTTGGACGGGGCTCTGAGCAACCTGACGTAGTTGAAGATGTCCCTGTTCACTGCAGGGGGGGGTTGGACAAGATGACCTTCAGAAGTCCCTTCCAACCCAAACTATTCTGTGATTCTATGATTTACTAACAGAAATAATCAAGACTTGGATTCACAGATCTTTCAGAGGGACAGGGGGAAGGTGGGAAAGATTTATGAGAGGAGGCAGTGACTGCCAGCCAAGTCATGAGTACTCCTGGCATGCCCAGGCCCTGAAGACAGCAGTCATCTTGGTTTTGTTATTGGATCCTTCTCAGTTCCTCCTGGAGGAGAGACCTTCACAGGTCACTAGGGTACGCTGCATGAGTGCAATGCCACAGACCCAGTCAGCTGCTATTTCAGGGGGAGGGTGACAATGTTCACCCTTCCTTCACATATAGCCAGCATTATGCCCTTTTCTGTGGTCCTTTTGTAGCTATCCCAAACTGCAAAGAACTATTTCAGGGTTAATTAAGTTTTGTTCAAAAGCTTACTGAATGTCAGCAGCAATGCTTTGTTCATTTCTAAGCCTATGAATTGACGATTCTAAAAAACCAAACATTTTTATATCCTCTTATTTCTAAATATAGCTCTTTTGATTCTACCAGAACTTGAATAAACCAAAATACACAGTTCTGAGCTGTTCAGCTGAGCTTTGCGGTTTCCGCACACACCAAGTGCTTGCTATGAACTGGCTGTACAGAGCTTAATGGGAGTTGGAAAACTGGGTCCAGCTTGACTTATACATCATCATCCTATTTGGTCCACACCATCACAGCAAGCAAGCTGCTATTTATAAAGTAAAATTTACCGTGAATTACCTTTATGCATTCTTCAGCAGCTCTTGCTTCAAGTATAGTAATAAAACCTCAGCTCTTACCAAAACACAGCAAGTAGCACCAGCCCTGACTCAAGGATCTTGTATGATTTCAGAAAAACAGAACACGAAAGCTTCCAAGTGAGTTACAAACACTGGATATTTCTCTAGCGGTTACATTCTGATCAGGACAGTTTAGGACAATTTGGATTCTCCCACTGTGTTTTCAAACATGGGAACAGGTTCTAGAGATCGTATTTAGTTTTTTGAACTGAAGCAGAATCTCAGCACATCCAGTACTTTGCACATCCAATCTCAAAAGCAAAAATTTACTCTAACCGGTGTGATTTTATAGACCAGTCTCATATTGCTCATAACAGATTCACATCTCCTCTGCACAGGGGAATTTTATTCTAGAAGTGACCAGCATAGTCTTACTACCCTTGTGCCCTCATTTCTACAGACCATCATAACTAGGAAAACAATCCAAACCACGTAAATAGCTCTGCAATTTATAAGCATGTTTACTAATTTTTAAGAAAATAAGAAGTGCAGTTAGTAATTTCATTCAGATTTAATCAGATTACTGCTGTAAGTAGTGGCTTCCATCAAAACAGCCTTAACTAATTCCAACCAATAAATTACCCACAACTATGTTTCTCTGCTCATCATCCAAAATGGTAATCTTCTTGTTAGTGTCTTCACAAGTATGACTGTGACCCCAGAAATCATTTAAAAAACAGTGACTGTCCAGTAGTTCCAAGTTCCCTGTCACTGCCCAGGTGCGAATGCACTGTACCTTTCCATAGCTCTAGACTGCTTTCCATGCCAGTCCAAAATACTCTACTTTCTCTATTAGCATCAACATCCAAAAAAACCACTGTCACACAACTATGTCCAGACTTAACACAAATAACTCTCTCCATACTGTCCTGTACAGCAAAATCACTTCAGCTCCATTGTTGCCAAAAATTACCACTTAGGGTCTGGAACTAAAATATACACTACTCATAGTTAAACAGCTACTATGTTAAAAGTTTTAAAAAAAAAAAAAGTTAAAAAATAATTCTTATCTTAAATCACAAGATAGGGCTCAAGATTACAGTTTTATGGCTGTAGTCATATGACAGGAATCAACATCCACTTAATCCACTGAAAACTCACACCAGGCTGAGTCAGAATCTCACAAACTGAAGAATGATATTCCTGAAATCCCTTCTTTGATCATTGGTTTCAAGTCCTGAAGCCCAACCCCAAGTGGTGGATGGAGAGGAAAAGGTGATGACAAGCTCTGGAGACAGAAATCAGCTGTATGTAGATGCTACCCAGCAAGCTTGTTAACTTTTGTCAAGATTGACTTTTTTTTTTTAAAGAACACAAACTTCTTAAGACATGTGAGGTTTGGTACAAGAAGTATTTACATAAAAGGAAAAAAGTAATTACATAACAGGAAAAGAAAGAGAACGTGTATCACAGCAGTGGTCCAATCATTTAGTGATATTGGACAACTGAAGAAAGTTTATCCTGACAAAATATTCCATACAAAAATGAGCACCACAGAATTTTTTTTTAATTACTAAAGCTCTATGTTGAAAAAACAGAATCAGATCTTAGAATAACTGCCATATAAACATAATTAAATCTCCTTGTGTCACTGTGGTCACACATCATAAAATAATCTGATTATACATTGTTATGCTCTTCCACTCTGCGCAGGACTTCAGCTTCAGCTTGTGTTCATAAGAAACAGTGTTCAACTTATTTTGTTCTCTTCAGGCTTTTAAAAAATTTCCTTCTTTTTTTCTTCACTCAAATACTGCACTCTTCATAGAATACAGGAATCATTACTTCCCAGTGTCTCCTTACCACAAGACTCTTCACAGCAGTATCTGGCCGTTCCAAAACTGAAACCCACCGTCCAGCCAGTGGTAGCCAAGCTGGGCCATAAAACAGTCAAGACAGCAAAGGGCCACTAATATCCAGGAATCTATAACTCTGGAAAGCTTGAAGCCTTCTACTCCATCACAAGCTCCTTCCATCACATTATTTTCTTACACTTTTTGGTTCTTTTAGTTCCAAGTTTTCCCTATTTCTCAACCCAAATCGAGATCCGCTCCAAAAACCTATGTAGCCCATTTTCCCCCAGCCTCATCACCTAAACAACTATCTGCCTGTCAAGCAAGGCTTTAGTCCACTCTGTTTTCCTCCTGCCATCTATTTCCTGGGCATCACTCCACCTTTCAACCTTATTCTGGCTCCTCTCATTGACTCACATAAACCCAAATTGTTTACCTGACACCTCACCGGCTACCAGACTTCATCTAACCAGTGTGGCAGCTGTAGTCCCACTCTGTCAAGATCCTACCGCTGCTACACCCAATTACAAGTGGCACATCCTGACCTTCCTCCCCAGCCTCTCTGTCCCTTCACACAGCTGCTTCTTGCACTTCATGGCTCCCCCCTCTCCACTAACCAAAGCCAGCTTCTTCCTCCACACTGCCTGCACATAAGAACCAAGACAGAAAGCACCTTCTCCCATTTTCAGTGTCTGAACTGGCTCACCACTGAAGGAAAGCAGTCACTTCTAGGCTCGGACTGTCTTTAATGCCAAAGAAGTATGTGGAAGTAAGGCTAACATTGTAAGACACCTTGACTACAACATCATGC